>WBMW01002608.1:0-22665 GCA_013396635.1 Penelope pileata
ACTCTCTCTCTTATCTCCAGGGCTTGGGATTTCCAAGGGGCAGTTTATTTAGCTTATGTACATATTGTGTCTTTTGGCAATCTTTTTCTTTGTGAGCAATAGTGAGCAAACCACCTTCTGTCAGCCAGAGTTTTGAGACATTTTTTCCTAGACCTCCTCCTTACAGAGAATTTACCCCCCCCCCCCCAAAAAAAAAAAAAAAATCACTTAAGACACTAGTTTACTTTTGTGGGATTTTTTATTTTTTTTGTAGAGAAGTTAATACTGGAAGTGAAAAGAGTTAATATACTCCTTTTTGTGAAACAAGTCCTTATTTCCAATGCTCAAACTCAGAGTTTCAGCAAACTTGTAGCTTGCTGTAGTTTTTGTCCTCTCTTTCACTGACTTTGTTCAGTCATTTTTTTCTACCAGCTTTTTTCCCTGAGCATTTTCATTTGCTTCCTTGGTACAGAACCCTCTCTTCCTCCAGGTGATTCTATGTAACTAATCCTCTTAAACTGACATTATGCACAGCTGAGAATAAAAACGAACCGTTCACCTTAGTTTGTCCCTATACCCCTTGGCATTATCATACGGTCGTTTGAGTTGGAAGGAACCATTAAAGGTAATCTAGTCCAACACCCCTGCAATGAACAAGAACCCCTACAGCTAGATCAGGTTGTTCAGTGGTTGATCCATCCTGACTTTGAAAGCTTCCAGGGATGGGGCATCCACCACCTCTCTGGGCGCAACCTGTTTCAGTACTTCACTATCCTGATTGTAAAAAGCTTTTTTCTTATGTCCAGTCTAAATCTCCCCTCTTTTTGTTTGAAACCGTTTCCCCTTGTCCTATCACCACAGACCCTGCTAAAGAGTCTGTCCCTTTCTTTCTTATAGCTCCCCTTTAGTTACTGAAAAGCCGCTATCAGGTCTCCACTGAGCCTTCTCTTCTCCAGGCTGAAGAGTCCTAGCTTTCTCAGCCTGTCGTCACAGGGGAGGTGTTGCATCCCCTGGATCATTTTTGTGGCCCTCCTCTGGACACGCTCCAATGTCTCTCCTGTGCTGAGGACTTCACATCTGGATGCAGTACTCCAGGTGAGGTCTCACCAGTGCAGAGTAGAGCGGCAGAATCACCTCACTTGCCCTGCTGGCCACGCTTCTTTTGATGCAGTCCATGATACAGTTGGCTTTCCGGGCTGCGAGGGCACATTGCTGGCTCATGTCCAGCTTGCCATCCGCTAGTACCCCCAAGTCATTTCTGGCAGAGCTGTGCTCTTGCTCTATCCTTTCATCCCCCAGCTTGCATTGATAAGTGGGGATTGCCATGACCCACGTGCAAGACCTTGCACCTGGATTTGTTGAACCTCATGAGGTTCTCCTGGGCCCACTGCTTGGGCCTGTCTAGGTCTTTCTGGTTGGCATCCTGTCCCTCAGGTGTGTCAACCACACCACACAGCTTGGTTGTCATCTGCAATCTTGATGAGGGTGCACTTGATCTCACTGTCGGTGTCATTGATGAAGATATTAAACAGTGTTGGTCCCAGTACTGACCCCTGAGAAACACCACTGGTCACTGATCTCCATGTGGACATTGAGACATTGACCACTACTTTCTGGGTATGGGCGCTTACACCATGCGTGACCTTGTGGCTTTTTAGCTTTAGCTTGTCTTCTCTTGCCTTTTAAGCAAGTGTGCTTTCTACTCTGATGTCCATGATTGTTTACTGGGCTGCTTTGGAATAGACACTTTTCTGCGTTGACACTGAAAATCCATGATCTTTTTAATAATCTTTGCTTCCTATTTTAACTTTATCTTTGTAGTTGAGAAACGATTTCTTTCCTGTGTCCTTACAGATATGTTGTTACTAGGCCTTTGTGATCTCATACAGTTGTCAGATTCTTGATCATCACACCATACTTTCTTGGACTTGCTTCCCACTTCCTGCAAAGATTATTGTCTTCTGAACAAAGCTTTGCTTTTCCTGTTTTTACTATTCTCTTTATTTATGTAGTTTTATTATTACCTTTAATTGGTTTTACTATTGACAAAATTAAAAGATTTGAATTTGATTTTTTGACTAGACATATGAGTAGAAATGTTACACAGCTTGATGGTGCCTGGCCTGAAAAATAAATTTAATAACAAAAAAAAAAAGTAAGAAATTGCCTTTGTTATATTTTTCTTCTTCCCAGTACTTTAGGTACTGCCAAGGTTTCAGAGTTCTTTACTTTATGAAGGAGTTGCCACTGCAGCTGATACTTGTGAAATAAACACCAGGCTTAATCTTACCTGAAGAAAAATGTACTGACTTTTTTTTTTTTTTTTAATAATATCCATGTACTGGTGTTCTAAACAAAGAATACAAAGAATTCCACATATATTGTTCAGGTTTTTGTTATAAGAAATCTGCTTGCAGTAACAACACCCATCATGCTTAAACTACAAATTGAATACTGCTTTGTTTGAACTACCTTGTTTGAATGTAGTGGTAAAGAATGACGTTTGCTGCCATGGAAGTCACAACTTTTGAGTATTATATACATATATTTTTCAACCATGTCCTAATGTGCTGATAATTTTCTCATTAAATATAAGTCCATAGTTAAATGGTTTTGCTTAAGCTTCTTTGGCTTTGGTGAGGTTAATAAAGCCCATATAAATACTTGCCAAAGAAATATGCCTGTTACAAAAATTTTTAGCTCTTGGAACAAAAAGTACATAATGATATGCTGTATTTCAAAGTGTGCTAAAAATGAACAGGGTGAAAAGAAGTCTAAAGATACGCGCACAATAACCAAAGAAAAACCAAAAAAAAATTCAAATTAGAGAAAGACACAATATAGTAATCATGAGAGTACTATTTTGGGCTACCTGAGATAAAGGATAAGCTGGACAAAAGGTTAATAATCAACTTCATTTTAAATATCTTTCAGTTGAGGGAGATGTGCATAAGTTGATAGACAAGGGGGAAAAAAAGTCTTATAAGATGAAAAACAAAATCCATTATCAGTACCTTTTTAGTAAGTAATACAGAAAACATATAATAGTACCTTTCTGAAAAAGTTTAATGTAGTACAGTTAGCAAAAAAAGACTTGTCACATTTTCTTGTTGTTTGGAGTATTAATGAGGCATACAAGTGCAAGTTTATCTTCTCTTTTTATCCACTTATTGAAGTTTATAATGTTTGTTTTTATGTCTGTCAGATATTCTATGCAAGGCATTTCTTTTTCATGAAAACACTAAGATCATCATCATGTAACGTAAACATTTTAAGATTGTTGTGGTTTACCCTCTTTCACTTTGTAATCGGTCATTTACCATGTTGTACATAGCATTTCTGTAGATATATTGAAAACAAGTCAATGACTGACAATTGGTTATGCTACCTTTGTTTCGTGTGAAATACTGTTTCTCTGTGTTCTACAGAACAGAGGGAAAAATAGTTAAACTACTTTCAGGTTGGCTTTTTCTTAAGAAGTAATCATTTTAAAGCAGAGTCTAACTGTATTATTTGGAAATATGTTATTTCCAAAGAGGACATGCATAGTTTCAAACTGGGAAAATACAACTTGATGCAGAGAGATGTTCTGGGGATGTTCAAACACACCACATTGTTATAATTCTTAGGAGAAAACTATACAGACTCAGAATTCAACAACTTTACTTTTGTTGCAACTTACTTAATATCTACCTTCAAACAAAACATGTATCAATGAGTTTGCATAATTTACTTTTAAATGTGGCTAATTTATAGTTAAACAGTTCTATTGAGCCATTTACAGATACGATTTCCAAGCTGGATGTTTTAGCAGAGAACATTTATTTGATGATTTTTCAGTAAGTTGAAAAGAATGTTTCCTCTTTTTCTGTCTAGTGACATTTTTTAATGCATATTTCTTTTTCCTTCCCTACTCTGTAGGCAATATCACTTACACCAACAGTGCTGAATGATCCTCATCGCTGGTTAGCAGAAACAAAGGTAATAGTCAAATCTTCTGAATTCTTACTGAGTAATCTAATATCCAGCATTCAGAATCATTCAGTCGAAAGTGTGTTTGCAAAGACAGTTAAAAGGGAAAAAATGCAAAAACATTCTTTTGGCAGCAGTTATGGTATTCTTAGACTGTTATTTCAACTGATAAAATAGCTTTACAGATTTTCCTGTCAACAAGAAATATATTTCTCTATAGCCAAATAAACAGCAGTTTCTGGAAAAAATGCACCGAAGTAGCTACAGCAATCTGGGTTTCCCACTATATCAGTTGTTTTGAGGCAGTCAGCAGGTTTTCTTTCTTCTACAGGATTATGTTAAATAAAAAAAATAATAATTTGAAATAAGGCTCTCTTATTACATCTAAAGGTTATTACATTGGATTCCTGGAATTTTCCTTCCGCCTTAGTTTAAAGCTTCTAAATTCTATAATGCGGATGCATACATGCTTCAAAACTTTTTTGAAATGATGACTGACAACCATTACTCTTTATTGAGCAGCTTCCCTCCCATTCCCCCAATGCAGACACACAGACATGCTTATCCAGTTTCTTTTAAAATGAGTAAGCATTTCATGGTCGAAGTAGATCATGATAAATTGTGGAATACATGAGAATTTCTGCTTCTTGTAAAAAAGACACAAGTGAATTGACTTAAAAAAAAAAAAAAAAAAAAAGGATTGTTTACATGTAAGATAATTTGAGGTTATTGCTGATACGTGGTCTATGTAAGACTCATAGACCAAGAGAGACTGCCACTATAAATAACAGAGATAAAATCAGGAAAATGTTAAGTGCTTTTCGGTATTTTAAAAAGTAACATTGACATACTGAATACACCTTTCAAAGTACACCTAATAACCATATGCATATGTTTCTCGTATAAGTTTCTTTAGCTACAGCAGGGGAGTCTAGAATGAATGAGAACTCGAGGTGTTGTCACTCCTTTTTTTCTTTCTTTTTTTTAAGTGATGAAAGTATTCATGAAAAATAATTTTAAAAGATAATGTAAATCTGGGAATATCTTGTCATGATGTTTAGCCACATTTCCATTTCTGGGTTATTGCAACTGATGATGAGTGTTCAAAACCTGAAGTCTTCTGTCTTTTTTCTAAATTTCTGAAAGTGAAATTGTTTGCATTGACTAAAAGGAGTGGCAAAATTTGTTTGTAATAATAATTGCCTTGGTACTGATATTTTTTGTACTATGATTAAATATCGTGTTCGCTTTTTCAACTACTTTTGCAGAATATTTACAAACTGTCCCTTTTTGAGAATTGACTTTGTTCTTCAGGCTATTGATTTTTCTTTGGATTACTACAGTCTCTAGAAAGTACAAACTTGCTTCAATGCAAATATTTTTGAAACATGACTTCTGAACTTTGATAAATATACAGTTTGTTCCCTGCATTTTTCTTAACATTTCCTGTTTGTAGGTAACATTGTTTAAAAACACAGTTTAAAATGTGTTGGAAACATTTATTTTAGCTTTTCATTAAAATACTATTTTTCACTGATACTTGTTTTTGATATACCCTTTAAGTGCTGTTTATGTTTCTAGTGTAGCATACTTCCACTGAGGAAATGTTTATGGGAGCGAACAGTAGAGTGCATTAATAGTACTATAGAAAATTTGCAAGACTGGATGGAAGTGACAGAGGTAGATCTCATGTAGAGTCAGATGGGTTTCTTTGTGAAGCTCTACCTATATGTGGCTGACCTCCAGAAAGAAGGGATAATTTAACAAGGGCGTAGGGAAGAGCTTTTTGTATCAGCTGAGAAATGAGATAACCATTTATTAATGTTAAGCTGAAAAGTGGGAGTAGCTCTTGGTGTCTATATAAAACTCTAAATAATAAATGTGAATTTCCTTACTTAACTACACCAGCAAATTCATGATCCTAATAAAAAAAAATAAAAATCTGTTTATTGCTTCTTTACATACAATTATCAGCCAAAATATATGTCTTCTGAGATTGTTCGAGGGTCTTTTTGTCCTTTTAATATATCTGAATATTCTTTCATTATTGTTATGCAGTAATAGCTACAAAAGAGTAAGCTGTGATTCCAAAGTTAATTTGTTCAATTAACATTTTTCCTAGTATTTTTATTAGAATTCTGCTATTGTCTCCATTTTTTGATGTAGACTAAGCTTCAGTGGCTGTGCGAGGAGGTGAAGGAGAGAGAAAGTAAGGAAAAAAAGCTGCGGCGTTGCTTACTGCAGAGCCAAGAACAGCTCAAGCACTTCACACAGATGAAGGAGTCTGAACATCAGATTCTTTTTAAACAGATAAAAAAGCAAGAAGAACTTTTGGAGGAAGTTCACAGAGAGAAGAGAGGTATGTTGCTGGTTCCCTTTTAGTTAATAAAAGGAAGAAAGATTAAAAACAAAAAAACCCAAACTAACAAAAAAACCAAACCAAATACTAGTTATTATTCTTGTGCATTCAAATGTAATAACTACTTGATAAAATACAAACCTATTGCCCAAAGGAATGAAACAAGCTTTGGTTCTAATTTCTGGTGACACAATCTATGCTTATGAAAGTGAAATGCTAATCAGATTTTACTGAGCATTGTAAATTTCTTGTGGGGATGGATCTCACTAGCTTGAGCCAAGAGCCGATTTTAAATCTCAGCTCCAGTACTTGTGTCTTTCTATTTTATAGTTTCTTGAAGATTGACTTTGAGTAGTATGTTTTTAGGAGTAGATAAACTTACATTTAGCATGAGCTCCTTTCTCATGCTGACTGCTTCAGGAAAACAAAGAAAGATATCTTAATCTTTATCATTCTGCTTTTCATACGCTTGCAAGCTCACTTATGCTGTTAATTGTAACTTAATGAAGCATATTATTTCAATGAAGGATATTTTTCTAGTAAAGCCAGAGTTCTATAGCAGACTCAGAACATGAAAATAAAGGTTCTCTGTTAAATGTTTATCTTCAAAAATTGTTTATTTCATTGTCAGAATTCAATACTTTGGGTGTTATGTAAAAGTGGATCCTTGTTATACCAAAACTTATGTGAAGTGTAAAATTCTGAAGTGTGGTCTTAATAAGGAAGAATCCACGTATTGCTGAGTTGAGTAACTAGGTCTTACAGACACTTCAAAATTCTTGAAGGTTTTTCTAATGGTGTGTGTTATTTACTGTCATTACCAGTTTTGAAAGACAATTTCACATCTTCATTTTTGTCAAGAACTTGGAAAATTAATTAGAAATTACACACTGTATGCAGACTCATACATCATGGATCTGGGCAAAACCAGAACCAATTGTTATGAATACATGCTCCTCTATTCCAGTAACAATTGGTGATACTTTTCTGTCCCTAGGTACCGTTGTTTAAAAGCATAATGGTCAAATAAAAAGCATAATATAGCTGATTTTAAGAATTCGGTAACAAAGGAACTGAAGCAAGAAGTTTTTGTATGGGAAGAAGAGAAGGGAGAGAATCTCTTAAGAAGAAATTTATTCTGAACCATTAAGGCTTAATGTTATTTCAAGGCCTGCCCTGAACATTTTGAGAATATTAATTCTCTAATGTGTGCACTTAAGTTATACTTGCTCTCTCTTTCTGTGGTAGTGTCCCAGCAGAAGGGTGAGTCTCTGAAGGCATCAGAAAAATGTGGATAGCTGGAAATCTTGCAAGTAGAGCTAGGAGGAAAATGATCCAAGAAAAAGAGATGGTCTCTATAAAAGAAACAACAATGCAAACAGAGAAGCCAATGCATGAAAACTATCACTGAGAGAACAGGGTAATTGACACAGGTTTGAGGGATCAGAATTTCCATATTGAAATAGTATTTTTGGTTCTACACCTCTTTTCATACGTTTCCTTTAAAAACGTTGTTCTGGCCTTCATTCAGGTCTCAGTACTGATAATGATGAGCCAATTATTTTTATCAGAATAAGTACTGTATTTTAAGTGTTTTGTTAGTCATTTTGTATTTAGATTTGATGTAGATTCGGATCCCAGTAAACTTTTATGTAAGTTTAGTTACAGCTTCTGGTGTCTGTCTTATTATTGAAAATGTTTTGTGAAACATTGTAACAAAAATAAAACAATATCAAAAAAACCAGTAGCATAACACATAAAAGCAAGGTATTATTGTAAATATTTTGTAGAACAGTACAGATTATTTACTTTACAGGAGCAGTAAGATCCTGTCAGGATTTTCCACCTCTACTTACAGAGAACATTGAAAGAGAACATGCTTTGATCTTTCAGGCTTGAGTGTTTCCATTGTTATCCTTCATTTGCTTCTTCATTTGATTAAAATGTTAGTGCCAAGCCCCTGATATAATATTAATAGTGTTGTAGTGTTCTTTGAATAATTATCTGCTAAGATGATCTCCCTTGGGCCTTACTTATCATTTTTAATCTAAGAGTATAGAAAAATAAAGCAAACCTTATTTAGCTTTTGATTCTGTTGTACATATTTTCTTCAGGCTTTCTCAAAAATTCACATCCTGCATTTTAATTTAAAGCTATAGGCAAAGTTATGGGTAAAGATTCAACTGAGAGTGGTCAAAAATAATCTATTCACTGATAATAAAAGATAGTATGTACTCTTATGCCTTCGATTTATAAAGAACATTCCTTTGTTCCCTACAAATATGTGCAATTACCTTTGTTACTTGACGTGATGGTTTTTGCAATTCGATATAAATGTTCTCTTAAATCTACTTTTATAGGCAGATGTTTGTTATAAGTAGGTAAGAAAAAGGAGGTAACACTTTTTAAAATACAGTTATGTAGTCATTAAATTTTCCAATTATAACACAAATCAGTAATCATGCTTTAAAATTCCACCAAATACAGAACGCGAAATAGGACGCACAGAAAGATCATAGGATGCAGACAGTCTAATGTCAGCTTTAAGATCTAAGGTCAGAATATGTGCTGAGGATCCAGAGCCACGTAACTATGAAGATAGAACTTGAGGATAGCAACTTCAGATAAAAGTATAGGAAACAGGAATACCTGCTGAAATACATGGAGCAACAATCAAAGTAGCTAAGTAGCCACAGATGTTGCTATAGCTACAATTTCTGCTAGTCACTCTTAAAAGGCATTGCCCTTGCTGTGATCCAGCTAAAAGGGTATGATGATCCTGAAACTCCTTATCAAGTCCGAACTGAGGAGAGATCAGGGGAACTGTCTTTGGCTATTGATAGATTTTGCCAAAGCATCCCCCTTGCAATCTCCACTTGAAAGTGTTTCTAGATGATTATTATTTTTTATTTCTTACTTAAATGATTAATGATATTGAAGCTTCATAGATTTGGTTATTCTGTTTATAGGGAAATGATCAAGATGCTGTAGGTAGATGCCAGGTACTTCATTGATTCATTACATTCATTTTCTTGAGATGATATAATTTGAAACCAGGTTGTGTAAGATGTTTCTTAAGTTCCACGATGTTGGTTTTATGGTTTATTGGTTTTGTGGTTCCTTAGTTTTTGTAGCGTTGTCCAAAAAAGACATAACAGTTTTGCAGAATTCAAAGAGGGAAGAAGGAACTTCCATTTACAAAGCCAATTGATTAGGCAAGCAATTAAGCATAATCTTCATGATTGCAAATTTGATTAATCACATTCTAATTTGATTAGGTCTGATAGGCTGCAGGCTTCATAGATATAGATGAAGATATGATTTTGCCCAGTGGCAATGTATTTGTTTAGCATTAGTTGCTGTGGTGCCACAAGCCTTCTAGTAGTGGGTCCTCTACTCTTAATAGTATTCAAGGCTTTAGAACAAACATTTATAGAATGGATAATTAGAAACATGGAAATACGACAGGGATTTACTACAGGTGATCTGAGCCCAAATTCCTTGTAATTCTTTCATTTGCTGAGACAGCTGATGGTCAGTAGTGAACTGATAATTTTAGCAGATGACATAATATAGCTGCAGCCTGTATTACACTCACCTAAGTAGGCAATGATTAAATACAAGAACTATATATTAGATTAAGGAATGTTCTACTCTGAGGGACAAATAGATAGTTGATGAAAAGGATGGCTAGTACTGTTTTGTAGATCTTTGCTGTGGACTCATTTTGCTTCATCAGTGAGTTTACTATGAAGAGCAGAAATAGAATAATAAAATTTGGAGCCTTAGAAAATTTGGTGGCTTTGTTGATACACAGAGGAAGTGGATCATGGCATTACTTAATTTCTTTTACCTGGTGTCAAAGAAAGAAATTATACTTGTTGTTTACTTGTACCATTATTTATACCAATTTTGAATTTGAATCCAAAAATCAGTAATTCATGGTAATGTTTGAAGACACTGAATGAAGCCTTTATGTGCTAGGCAGGTTGACTTGGTATTTGGTATCATTTGCCTATACCAATGAATTTTAATGACAGTGTATGTGACAGTGCATTCAAGAACAATGGACTTACCATCTGTATGTGAATTTAATTGGCCTGTTTCAGAGTCTTGTCAACATGGCCTGTTCTTTTTAATTTGATAGACTATGTTCATTCCAACAAATTATTTT
Organism: Penelope pileata; assembly: GCA_013396635.1. Classification (NCBI taxonomy): domain Eukaryota; kingdom Metazoa; phylum Chordata; class Aves; order Galliformes; family Cracidae; genus Penelope; species Penelope pileata. Next base: position 10,485 of record WBMW01002608.1, read on the forward strand.
TTTAGGTGGATGGAAGGTAGAGAAATAATATAATTCATGTCTGTTGATGTGAGATCTAAGAGCATGATTCATGAAGTAATGCATTTAAATATTTAGAAGGTGTTCTTTTCTTTCCTTTAACTATCTTTCAAGACGAAGTATGGCCATTTAAAATTCATATACTCTTACAAAAAGCCTGGTTTTTAATTGTGATGCAACTAGTAGAATGTAAATTTGCAGACAGTTTAATGTGTAAGTGATTTGGAAGAGATGTTGGAAAAACTACTTTCCTAAAGGAAAATGAGAGCACTACTAATAGCGTAGAAAAGATGTTAAACTGAAGGGAGAAAGCAATGGTTAGAGAATCCAAATTAAGGAGACAGGATGTTGATTGGCTTTTATTACTTAAAGATAAAATAATGGAAGAAATCATTAAAGTAAACGAAGAGGTAACAGGTATTACATGCTTACATAAGTATGTAGCTTCTTCGATACAACAGTACTATTTTCCTGTTACAATAAGGCTCATGTATACTATGGGAATGAGTACATGAAACATGTTATAAAGAGATTCTGGAACATAACCCTTCCAAGAAAATCTTTCTTGACGTATATTGAAACGTATCGAAGTTAGACATGATATATAGGGGAAAAAAAAAAAAACCCTTTGGGTTCTTTTTCTAGTTAGTATAATTCTTTTGTTTCAGAACAATACTCTACTAGTCAATAAAGACATGGATGGTCAATAAAGAAATGCTTAGCAAAATGAGATCTAGCGTGTTTGGCAAGGCTGTGTTTGTTTTTTTTTGTAAGCAATAGTGATGTAAGAAGAGCTGATGCATTGCTCAAATATATAGATCTTACTCTGTAAGTGTAAATAAATATCTAGTATATAAATGTAAATATTATGTAAACAAATATTTAGCATATATTGCAGCATAAATATTCTGCATGTGCTGTTTTATGTAATGTCACAGGTGTTGTATGCCCTCATGTCTACGCTCTGTATTCTCATCTAAATTATTACATTTTTAAAATTGCTGATGCAAGTTATACTATTAAGGCCTAAGAAGGGTAGTGATTGTAGTCTTGAATTGGGATAGATTTGTGTTGCATGCTTTTGTCACATGCGCAAAACTAAAACAGACAAGACTGGTGTTAGGCTTTATGCTTATGTTTACCATTAATTCTCTTTCTAATTACCTTCACTGTAATTAAGAATCAAAAGGACTTTTTTTTTCTATGCATTGTCTTGGACTTGAGCATAGAAAATAGAATTTGGGAAGAGACTTAGATTTTTGGCTGCTTGTAGGTGGCACTGTCATCAGTTTTGATCATACAGTTAACTACTAGCTTCATCAGTTGTGAAGAACATTTACTACAGGCTGCCTGATCAGGTGGAGGAAGTTGATGAGACCTTCTACAGACAGCTGAAATTAGTCTCACAATCACAGGCACTGATTCTAGTAGGGTACTTCAACCACCCTGATATTTGCTGGAAAAGCAGCACTGCCAGGCACACACAGTCCAGGAGGTTTCTTCAGTGCATGGAAGGGAACTTTCTAACTCAGGTGATGGAGAAGTCATCAAGGAAGGATGTGCTGCTGGACCTTGTTCTTATGAACAAGGAAGAACTGGTTGAGAATGTGAAGGTTGGGGGCAGACATGGATGCAGTGATCATAAAATAGTGGAGTTCAGGATTTTATGTGGAAGAAACAAGACAATAAATGGTATTGTAGCCCTGGAGGTGTCCCGTGGGCAAGTGCATTGAAAGGTAAGGGGGCCCAAGAGAGCTTGTCGACATTAAAGCACCACTTCTTCCAAGCTCAAGATTGGTGCATCCCTAAGAGAAATCAAGCAAAGGTGGCATGCATAAGACCTGCATGCATGAGCAGGGAGCTCATGAAAAAACTCAAATGGAAGAAAGACAGTCTCTGGAATGTGGAAAAGGGGTCTGGCCACTTGGGAGGAATATAGGAACATTAGGGCATGTGCGGGATGCTGCAAGGAAGACTAAGGCCACATGGAATTAAAGCTGGCAGAGGAGGTCAAGGATGACAAGAAAGGCTTCTTTAAGTACGTGAATAGCAAAAGGAAGACTAGGAAGAATGTGGGCCCGCTGCTGAATGAGTTGGGTGCCCTTGTAATGGAGGACACTGAGAGGGTAGATTTGCTGAATGCCGCCTTTGCTTCAGTCTTTACTGCTAGGTCTGCCCCTCAGAAATCCCAGGCCCTGGAGATAAGAGAGAGAGTCTGGAGAAAGAAAGACCTTACTTTGGTTGAAGAGGATCTGGTCAGAGATTGTGTAGGCAAACCCGACACGCACAGATCCATGAGTCCCGATGGGATATACCCACGAGTGCTGAGGGAGCTGGCAGAGGTGATTGCCAAGTTCTTCTCTATCATCTTTGAAAGGTCATGGAGAATGGAAGAGGTGCCTGAAGACTGGAGGAAAGCCAATGTTACCTTTGTCTTCAAAAAAGGCAAAAAAGAGCAGCTGAGCAACTACAGGCCAGGCAGCCTCACCTTCATCCTTGGAAAGGTGAGGGAACAACTTGTTCTGAATGTCATCTCCAAGCAATTGGAAGAAGAAGTGGTTATCATGAGTAGTCAGTATAGATTCTTCCAAGAGGAAATCGTGCTTGACCAATCTGGTAGCCTTCTACAAAGTCATGACTGGCTGAGTAGATGAAGGGGGAACAGCGAATGTTGTGTACCTTGACTTCAGCACAGCTTTTGACACTGTTTCCAACAACATCCTTGTAATGATGCTTAGGAGGTGTGGGATGGGATAGAGAAGCGGACGGTGAGGTAGACTGAGAACTGGCTACCTGTCAGAGTTCAGAGGATTGTGACCAGCAGTGCAGAGTCTAGTTGGAGGCTTGTAACTAGCGGTGTTCGCCAGGGTTTGGTACTGAGTCTGGTCTAGTTCAACACCTTCATCAATGACCTGGATGAGGGGATAGAATGCACCCTCAGTGAGTTTGCTGATGCTATCAAGTGGGGGAAGAGTGGTTGACACACCAGAAGGCTGTACTGCAATCCAGTAAGACCTGGACAGGCTGCAGAGTAGAGCGGAGAGGAATTAAAAAAGAACGTGGCCAGCAGGTTGAGGGAGGTGATCTTCCCCCTCTCCTCTGACCTGGTGAGACTACATCTGGAATACTATGTCCAGTTCTGTTCTCCTTATTTTATGAAAGACAGAGAACTTTGAGAGAGAGTCCAGCGGAGGGCCATGAAGATGATTAGCATGTCAGGGCGTCTCCTTCATGAGGAAAGGCTAAGAGACCTCAGGCTCTTCAGCCTGGAGAAGTCTGAGAGGGAATCTTACCAGTGCTTAGAAGTATCTATTGGACAGGAGTCAAGTGGATGGGGCCAGGCTCTTTACAGTGCTGCTCAACAACAGGAAAAGAGGTAGGGGGGCATAAACTGGAACAGAGGAATTTCCGTACGAACATGAGGAAAAACTGCTTTACTTTGAGGGCTACAGAGCACTGGAACAAGCTTCCGAGAGAGGTTGTGGAGTCTCCTATAGGAATATCCATAACCTGCCTGGACACTTTCCTGTGTTATGTATTCTAGGGACCTGCTTTACCTGGGGGGTTATACTAGATGATCTCCAGAGGTTCCTTCCAACCCCAGATTCTATGATTCTGTAATCAGTTCAAGTTTATTTTAGAAAGGTTTTGGTGAGTAAATGGTCTCTGAAACAAAGCATCCATTTTAATGCTTGAAGATATATCTTTCTTAGTTATGTCCATCTAGGACTTTTTTTTTAATTTAACTGCTGTGCAAAATGGAGACTCAAAAAGGCTGTTACGTTAAAGTAGACTCAAAATGTAGATAAAACTTTGCTTTGACAAAATGCTGTCCTCAAAATCATTATGATTTTTTGAAGTCAAGAAGTCTAGTTTTTGTTTAAGCAAGGAATACTAAAGCAGAAAGTATAAACTTTGCAAAATTCAGAGACAGTGCAGTACATTCAGCACAAATACATGGGCAGTGAACAATCTCTTGCTGAAACTGAGAAAAAGTAGAAAATTGAATAGCAGTGAAAATAAACTGTAAAATCTTTCTCTGGTGAACTGTTTTGTTTAATAGTGAAGTGCATACACTGTTTTGAATGTACCTTTTAACCTTGTTCTGCCCTTTCAGCCTTGTTTCTTTCCCATATTTTTTTTTGCATACTTTCTCATATTGTCCCTGTATGACAACATGATCCTCTCTGTGGCAGCAAGAAACTTCACAAGGTATTTTAAGGTCATCCATTATTGACTAGTGAAGGGTACCATCAAGTGAAGAGGTATTCATAAAAGAGAGAATCTGAAGGGTTTCAGAGAAACACACCATAATATAAATTTTTATGATCTTGAAAATGCAGTAAGTTGAAATATAATTACTGTGCAAATAATTAATTCTTCTTAATAGTGTTCTTGCCCTTTAAATAATGTTTGGGTTTTTTTAGTGAGATGGGGGAAGGAGGAGGAAGGACTTCTAAGTTATTTTAAACTTTGCCAAAATGAACCTGCATTCAGAGTGTTAGAGGAATGGAAGTAAGCGTAAAACATTTGGAAATCTTATCCTGTGGTTTTAGTTTTTTGTTTTTTTTTGTATTGAAAAATTGGAAAAAGCAGTCTGGATACTCATTGCATTAGTTGCCTAATATTTTATGCAACTGTTTTTGTTTGCCATTATGTTTTTATGCAATCATAAAAATATGGCTGCCATTGTGAAAAAGTGAAGGTAAGAGATGGGATCAAACTATAGCTGAGATGTTTTAAGAATTCCTTTTTTAAATTTTTTTTTTAATTTCTCAATCACTTTAAATGCTTACTAAAACTCATGTACAGGTTTATAGTCTAAAAAGCCTTATGTGTCCTTGTAAATATTCAATTGCAGAGTTTGTAGCGACCATTACCATTAAGATACTGAAATCATTAGTTTTACCTCCTGGTTTGCCTACATATACTGGAAAATAAATAAAATTTAACAAACGTAACCTGGGGGGTGGGGGATTTAATGCTTGTTAAATAGAGTCTATTAACTAACCCTTTTTTCTTATTGTTAATTATAACCTCTTTCTTTGAAGAGCTGGTGCTCTATGAACTGTTACATTGCTTTATTTATAACTTCAGTTGATGAGCTGATAGGTGTGTATATAATCACGGTGATACAATTATGCTGCTTTAATACCACTTGATAAATAGAATCATACAAGCAGTTGTGCAGCTTTATTAAAACTCCTTAATTTATTATGGAAGTCTTTATCAACCTTTCAGATTATATGGTGTTTCCATACTAAAGAAATAATGTAAGTATCACTGATTTACAACTATTAAAAAAGATGCACTTTCAAACTTGTCTTGAATTTAAGAATTTGCTGAAAAGTACATAAAAGAAACAAGCCAGCTGTCACTCAGGCTTCATTAGGTAGGAATAACATTCCCGTATGATGCCTGTTGTAATTAAATAGTAAGTTGTCTTCCAGGAGAGAACTCAAGGAACCAAGGACTCAATGATCCTCTCACCTATTGTCATTGTCAAAGTCATTTTCATCTGAAGGACAGGCGTTTTGGAATTTGAGCAGAAATGCTGATCTTCTCGGATTTTCAATATTAAAAAAAACCCTCCTGTTTGTTTAACATTTTAAATCTTCCGCGCTAGAACACTATATTAAACACATTTTTTATCATTAGAACTAATGTTACGTTTGTGCCTAGGATTTGTTGAGCTATGTTAGAATGTGTATTTCAGTGTAGTTCATTGATAAGTTCCACATCTTTTGTATCCTTTCAGCTGACATGCTCTTTAAAACCCATTTTTCCCCCTCAAACTAATGTTGATGATATTGTTTATATAGAGAATCGAAGTTTCAAGTCTACTTCAGTACCATAAAAATTCTCTTTGAGAAGAGCTTTGATCGCCAGTCCAGCCTACTCTTGACTGTAAGCTGGCTTTTTTTTTAATATAAAGACTAATTGTTTAATTTGTTTGCATTGTTTTCAAGCTAATGATAAAGTGCTATGTTCTAATCAATTTAATGAGCGTATCACTCTGATTAGTGTCTTCAAGTTAATAGCCAGCCATATCTGAGATTCAGGTTTTGTTTCCTTTATTGTTTTGACTGAGTCTCCTTTGTTTTAGTTTTTGCAAAATAGGAGCTCTACTTTACAAAATCTTTAAAGCTCTTAAACATTTAAGCAAAAACAATTTTAAGCATTTTGTCTCTTGAGCCAAACAAGACAAACAAATTAACTATATGGTTCATACACTATCAATGAGTTAACAATAATCTATACAGGGTTTCATTCCAAATAAAGTAGCTCTGTAATTCATAGAAAGCCTACTTGTAGCATTGGGCACTTCTATTTGAATCTTCTATTCTTTTTTGATGGAAAAGAGTCACAGTATTTTCTTGTCAGTTATGCCATTAGTGTAAGGTAATAACATAGTCTTTTGCATGATTTGCATATTTTTGCCTATAGGAAATTTGCATATTTTTGCCGAAAGGAATCCTGTTGTTGATTATTAAGCACTCTTATTAAACATTGTTGCTGTAAGATAATGTTTTCTTGCTGGACAGGCACAACATCTGAGTCATAATGATACAGTGCTTGCTCCTGGTTGTGTAAGAAAAAGAAAGAACTAAAGGTAAAGCCATGTCTCCTAGTTCTCAGTCTGATTTCTTAATTTTTGACCTCCTTTCTACTTAAGGGATTCTTTTTATTTAAATAAGAAATTTTATATTGCGGACCAGGAGCTATGGTCAACATTATGTACTGCCAGTTTGTAAACTTCTGTTCAACAGAAGACATTTAAAATTAAATCTATTAATCGTGCTAATCAAGATTTCATGTTTCTAACGCTTATAAGTATGATTCTGATATGTGTGTGTGTTTAAGCGTGGGTAGTAAATGGAGATACAGATTATAAAATCGTACAAAAGCAAAATATATACTCCAGAAGATCTATGTACTTAATTCATACCTACATACTTGATCAACATATGCATTGTATATATATCAGCAACCTGAACAAAAAGTTTCTCTCTGATTTTAATCAGACTTCTTGCTCGTTAAGTACTACTTTTGATTGTTCTGAAGCTCTCCACTTGCAAATTAAAATGACCAGATGGCACACCATTTCTTGCAAGATACTGTATCAAACAGAAAGCCCTGAATGAAAACATTTTATTTTAATGCAATGTACTTAGAATCCATGGAGCACATTTTTCATTAGTACAGAATTATCTTAGCACAATTTTAAGTTTAATGCAAAGACTATAAAATTGCCACTTTTTAAATTAATTTCAGAATCAGAAACTGAATATGTTACTGTTTTAAAAGATGTAATAGAAATGTTCTCTTCTGAAGTAACCTTTGACCTTCAGTAGTAATGTATGCTATTAAGAGTAGCAGCATTTCTTGCTCAGTTCTTATTAAGCCTTTCAAACACTTTCTTCAACATTGTATTTTGGCTTCCACTACCCACTTAAGAAATGCCGTGACTCTCAAGTCAAGTTTAGAATATTTTCTTTATATTTGTTTTGATGTAGGACAATGTCACAAAGTATCACTGACAGTCAGCTACATAGTTCACAACAGAAGCTGAATTTTGGTTCACTTGATATCTGTAGAAAAAGAGAATTTCTGTCAACAGGTAATCTCATTGCTCCAAAGAAAGAATATTTTTCATAATTATTGAGACGAGAAATTAGAATTTATCAAGGTGAGAACAGATAAAAAGACAATATGACTCCAACTGTCAGAGGCTAACAGTCTTTTGCTTTTCAGGCCATTTAATTCTTGCCCAGATCAATCTAAGAAAGGATTTGGATTCCGTCATGATCTTACGGTTGCTTGGTGGTCCGTGGTTTCCCTATTCAGTTCTTAAAGAATATTGCTAGTTGCTAGTTTTACAAGGAGCCTATTTAAGTTGACAAAGGATGTAGGTTTTATAGATGCTGAACTGCTTCCGTCAAGGCATGGGCTGTCTGATGGAACTTGGAGGGTGTTTGCACTGCAGAGCTTCGTGTTGTTGTTGCTTTGGACAAAGAAGAGACTTCCTTTTCCAAGCTTGTTGAGCTGATGCGTTTCAAGAATGTTAAAGGGATTGTGTTGGGTAATGTTTTATTAGTAAAGTGACCTCTTAAGCTAAGAGTGGAATATAAATGCTCTGTGTGTGCTCTTTCTACTTAGCTGAATATACACTGATTCTTCATTGTTGCATGTGAGATTTATGCTCACAGACTGGTTTAGTGACACAATATGTACATTGTATGTATTACAGTGAAATGCATGCTGCTAAGAAACAAGCAAAAGTGAAGGATTAAGAGAATTAAGATCTGGCCTTTAAGCTTGGACTATTTCTAGCTTTTTAACATTTGAAATATTGTTGTAAATACCAAATCGTTCTATCCTTTACTATATATGGATTTCATATATAGTGTGTATATAGCATAACATCCTCAGACTGACTTCTGACACAACTGAAGTTTTCATTGCAAGGAGAATGACTCTGTTTTAAAGTGTAATATGTTTACCATCTATTGCAATGTGAGCTCCTATTCTGATCTGTTCTTAAAATAGTTTGTATTCTGATTTCTAAAATGCCTTGATTACCTAAGTAAGACTTCTTACGAGTCTTGCTGTAATCAACAGGTTATGCTTGTAGTATGGAAGGAAATTATGATTTCCAAAGAATCATTTACGATAAAGCTGATAGTATATAATGATGAACGTTTTTCATCCTTACTGTGAATGAGATTCACCAATATGATTTCGCATTTTCCGTGTTCTAAACTAATACCATAAGAATTAGTGTGTAAAATATTGGAATGTGAAATATTTTTAGTTCACAGATCTGTAATTTCTGACTTTCTCAAATGGTGATCTATGGAACTATAGATATAAGTTGGTGCATGTTTTATTTGCTGCTACACATCTAGTTTTTGAAATTAATTTCTCCTATTGTTTTCTTTTTATTGATTAATCTAGGAATTAATGCAATTTGGTTATGATTTACTGGCTTCTACTAATCTAAGTTACATGAGTTATACCGCTTTAGTATTGGACAGATCCAAGAACCACTCATGCTGCATCTGGGGTTGGAAGAAAGGTCAACAATAACAGTGTCAGGTCACTGATATAGGCACCAGCTGTAACTAGGGTACATTTACTGAGCTCTGATCATCAGAAGCTGTGTTGCTTCTTCGTTTATCTGAATCACCGATGTGACTGTGGTTTTAAGTCTCTGAGTCAAGACAAAGCTATGTCAGGTTGTTCATACGTTATACTTGGTTGCGTATGCTCTATACTTTTCTGATGTAGTGCATGTGTGGACGGGATTAAAGTTGCATATTTCACATTAGTTTTCTGGAGCCTTGCTCTTGATATGAGGCCTGTAATAAACAATTCTGTTTTCTTGGATTAAGTAAATGACTTCAAAGGCATCTTTGCACTGTCTCAGAATAGTAAAGAAGATGCAATGAAACAGATTTTTTATTTTTTATTCCAGAAGAGGTTCTAATATTGTTGTCCTTCAGCCTAAATTCACTAAGCTACATATAAAGACTGCTGTAATACATTTACAATATAGAACAGTTCAATGGGAAAAATCTCAATAGTTGATAAAGTTAGTTCTTTGGGAGAAATGAACTTTGAGGGTCAAATGTGTGCAGGAAAAGCATAGCTGTGTTGCATTGTGAGATTGTACCACGTGTAAGGAGTAGAACTGGAAAAGATGCAGTCAGAAAACTTATTATAGTCAGATAAGCAGGATTAACTTTCAGGATTATTTTGAAACTAAAAGTTGTCTAAGATAATTTTGATGCTTGTTGTATAGATTGACAAACAGAAAAAAAAATATCTGTTCCTTGTGTTGCATACAGTATATTTTAAAATAAGTATGCTGGCAGCAAAAATGTCACATCAACATGAAATTATGCTAGACAAATGGGAGAGAAAATATGGAATTCACAGAATACAGTCTCTTGGGTAAGAAGCACAATACAATCTCTGAAAAGCAAAACCAAATTTACATTTTTTCTTTCTTTTTTTCTGAAAAAACAAGTTTAGAACCATATTTTTTCTCAATTTTCGTAGCTCACAGAAGTTTGAATTACAAGTGTGAAAGAAACTCCCTAGTAGAAATATTTTAGAAACAGAATGTTGATCTAAAATTGGCTGACTTGACTATTGACTGCAACGCACTCTCACCCCTAAAATAGGGTGTCAAAATTACAGATACCCTTTGGACAGTTGGCAGAATTGTATGTAATGTTCAGTACCCACAGCAATGTGATTTTAAATGCTCTTTTTCAGAGAGCTAGATGATTTCCTAATGTGTTACAAAAGACTACACAAGTAAGTACAAAAGGTTTTGGAGGCAACATGTAAACGTTCCTGTAAAAGATAAGCACATGTAACACCTTAGAGAACTGTCATTAGGTATGCCCTTTATATGCTTGCTTCTCACCCATGTGTTCTGATCCCTTTGATTTGGAGCTAGCTAATCTGTTCTAGCGAATGCAAATTTTAGTAGCTCTCTGAAAAGTGTATACTGTATTAACCGTCATTGCTCATTGTGTGAGCTGAACATTTGCCAGTTGAGTTGGTGAATCTTATCATCACATTCTGTGTGACAGTACAACAACAGGAATTTCCAAACAAGGAAAAACCTTAAAGCCAAGCTAGAGCTGAAAATTTAGGAATTACTAAGAGCTACTATTACGGATTTCTTCCTAATTGCCAATTTTTACAGCTTTCTCTAAAGTACGTATTGGGAGATTGCTACGTAGCTGCTAGTTGCATTGACTTTGTTTGCTAATAGTTATCTAATTAGGAAATTCTGTGAATTTTGGGAAGTTCTCTGTACTGATGAAATACAGTGACTTCTGTGTGTGTGTTAGTTGAAGGGAATGTTTTCTTAGAAGATCTTTGAGACATTGCGATACGTTGGGCCACCAAGTAGAACTAACGACTGTATTACAGTATTTATCAAGGGCAGAATCTCACAAAGCTGTAACTTTTTTTTGTGCATGTGCTTTGTCTCCTGACTGTTTGTTAAAATGTCCGGGCAGCTGAAAGATCTGTACTTTTCTGAGATGGATAGGGAAATTTAATGTTGGTACCAATACCTTTAATGTTAGTACCAGTACCTTTCAGCTTCCTATGTTACCTACTGTCCTTTGCTGAAAATGTTGTGAAGGACTTGTTTGATCTTCAAACAGCCCACCTAAGAAATGTATTGCTAAGCTCCAAACGTTTACTCATCTCAAGTAACAAGTGTCCTCAGCTAGAAAACCTTTCTGTGTTGCAGCTGATGGCCTTCCTCAGTTTGCCCACTCACTGCAATTCAAATGAGTTGTACTAGCTGCTTCAGAAAACTTTTCCCTTATTTGACTTGTCCTTAGCTGTTAGGCCCAAGATCACTTCTCTATATTTTTGGGTATTAAAATATGCAGCTGCCTTTCAAATGTAGCCAAAAGGAAATTTGCTGATATGCATAAATACGTTTGGGATAATAAACATCTGAAAAAGAAAAACCTAGGATATTAAGTCAGAGAACTCACTCAAGAAAGTGGCATTCAATTTCCTGTTTTGTCATTTATATATGCCATACCATAATTTTTATGTAGCTGCTATGCCCATAAACATATCAACATCATTTTCTAAAACAAGAAATGACAAATTATCTTTTCACACTTGCACTTGGTGAATGAAAACAAATTAAGTTTCAATTTCTTTCTGTGTACTTCAGGGAGGTTTTATTCATCATTAAAAAGGAAATGTTTCTCCATTCAGGAGAGAATTGTAAAAGTTATATTTTATGCAATGACAAAACAGAGTGTTCAACTGTATTTTCTGTTTAAAGTGGCAACAGTTCTGAAGAACTGACTTTGAGAGTACTTATTATATTTCATTTTATGTAATGCTAATTTTTTACTTTTTATTTATAAAAAATATTTATTATAAGACTCATCAGTCTTTTGTCATCTTCTTGTAGTCTTTTTTTGCATCAGTGTGGTTTCTAACAACTATTTACTAACTTGATTTACAGCACCTTCTCATCTAACACACTTTTAAAACAACAAAAATATCCTAAAAATATCCTTTTTAAACCTTTGCGGAGACAGAAACCATGTGAGACCAGTCTTATGTGAAGGAGATCTGTGGTTGCCCAAATTTAAAAAAAAAAAAA
>WBMW01002608.1:30798-41894 GCA_013396635.1 Penelope pileata
TTTGTAAAAAAAAAAAAAAAAAAAAAAGACGGAGGCTGACTTTTTACATTGGATGTTAGGAGGAAATTTTTTACTCAGAGGATTGTAAGGCACTGGAACAGGCTGCCCAGAGAAGCTGTGAATGCCCCATCCCTGAAGGCGTTTAAGGCCAGGTTGGATGGGGCCCTGTGCAGCCTGATCCAATGGGTTGCAACCCTGTCCGCAGCAGGGGGATTGGAACTACGTGGTCTTTAAGATCCAACCTAAGCCATTCTATGATTTGATGCTATGATCCCCTTGCTATTGCACCTCAATATATAAAGCATAGGGAGAGGAGGGTGAGTTTCTTTAACTAGCGGGTTTCCTAGAGATGCAACTTGCATTCATTCACCAGGTGACATGGTTCTATTTTTTCTTTTTTTCTCTGAGTCTTGGTTGAGCAAAGCATGTGTATGGTTGGTTAATGTATGAATGCTTTCATTGAAGTAGATTGCTAGCAGTTAATTATTTTTCACATTGATGACTATTAACATATAAAATATTTTGCCCTAGAAGCTTGCAGCTCTTGAATAGACTTCAGGTATTAGAGCCTGATCTGTTCATTCTTGGTTGAATAAACAACAGATGATGTTACTTTTTGTGCACAAGTCCTGGGGTTCTGTTTTAATAAGCATCTTATATGTACAGAGAATTATCAGTAGTAAGTCAATTATTGACACATTTTCTTTGCAGTCTAAATGGAATGTATGTATAAAGTATGTTCAGATGTTCCCTGAACAGAAAGGTTATGTTTTAGACTATGGACAGACGATTGAAAGCAACCAGGTTATCATGGCTGAGGGAGTAATTTCTTGACATTTGAGCCTTGAATGCTGACCATAGTCTTAGAAAAGCTAGAGATGTAAGGAAATCTATCAGAAATCAGTGTATTGCTGTAGGCAAATGATGACTAGGGATACCTTGAGGTTCTTTGCAGCATCTCCATGTCGAATAACAAGAGTATTCCCTTGAGATAGGTATGTGTGTTTTATTGTATTTTCAATTTCCTCATTTTTTGAGGGGAGGCAAGCATCACTTTATGTTAAAAATAATTTGAATGAAGCTTAACAGTTTCTAACTCAATAGAATTCATTTTGTTTCCAGTGAAGATTTTCCTTTTGGGAAGTGATAAGTTTGCAGTTACCCAAAGATGCAGAAAATAACCAGTATTCCTCATTCCAATACATTTAAGTAAAAATAGTGCTTTTGCAATTCACTCAGCTGGCAGAGAGAAAGGTACAATTTTGTGAAGATAGTTGTGTGTGGAGGTTTCATGTCCTCCTCTCCTTAGGGAATAAGCTGGACTGCAGCTTAGCATGACAAGGGCAGACTAATACTTTGTAAAGCGGAAGATATGAATCTTTATTCTTTCTACCTGGACCTGACTATGGTCTTATATTATATGGTGAAGATCAAATTTATATGTAAAAATATGCTGTTGTTTGATATAGGCCTTTTTAGGAGCAAAGAGACTGCTGCTTTAGGTAGCATCACTGTATTCTTGGTTTTGCATCTTGAACTTCTTTAATATTTTTTGACTGGAGTTTCTCTGTTACATACCAGTTTATGGGAGATTATATAATTAGATCTGAGAATATCTATATTCTCATTACATATATGCTCACCCTGTTGTTATATGTACACTCGTGGATAATACAATTTTTTAGCTTGTGAGGAGTCTGGAACATTTTCAACACTCTCTGCCATGATCACTACAAGAAAACATAACCTCACTTAGATTTAGACTAGATATAAGGAAGAAATTCTTCACTGTGAGGGTGGTGAGACACTGGAACAGGTTGCCCAGACAAGTTCTGGATGCCCCCTCCCTGCAAGTATTCAAAGCCAGGCTGGATGAGGCTTTGAGCAACCTGGTCTAGTGGGAGGTGTCCTTGCCCATGGCAGGGGGGTTGGAACAAGATGATCTCTAAGGTCCCTTCCAACCTGAACCATTCTATGATTCTATGATTTTTTTTCTTTCCATCCTGGAAGAAAACGCCTCTGATTATTCACCTTCCTTTTTGTGAAAACTGTTGCATGGTACAAACTATGGCTTTTGTGAAAATATTATACTGTGCATGATAATTGGAATATTCAACTGCATGAATGTTCTCTGTGAAAACAATTGAAAACCATGTTTATTTACTTTGGAATTAGTGACACACTAATATAAATATAAAAATTTAAAAACAAAACAGAGAGTCTTGATTTGGACATGTAAATATATCAATAATGTATAAAGAATCCATGGCAAATTTCCTAATACCTTACATGGTGGTCCAGAAAATGATCTGCTGAGATTCTAAGAGTTTATTCAGATTTTAGAATTTTGGCAGCCAGATCATGTGCCTTGAGAGTCATTTTCAAAACTCAGTTTATTCTACTACTGGAATCATCCTACTAATGCCATGTTGACTCTAAGACTTTTCCATTTTTCAGCTAGTCCTTGTTAACTGAAGACATTTATATCTGAATTGCTGTTTGCTATCCCCGCAAATGTGAGATCTGTAAATAACGTATTATTTATAGTAAGGAGTTTAGTGGTTTTTCGTTCTTTTTTTTTTTTTTTTTTTGCAGAACGTTTAAGTAAATGTGTGTTTGCAATGTCCAGTGCAATTTTGTGGAGAAGCAAGCATCTCAAAATAATCTTTAGTTTTTCAAATAATATTTTTTATCATAAGGTGTTTTTTTTTTTTTTGTTGAATGTTGTAGGAATAAATCCAGGTTATTGCAATCTTTTTTGCCTGTTAGAAGGAAAATAACAGGAAAAAGTATAAGGATTCTTAGCCTAATCCACCCAGAAAGGGGGAAAAAAAAAAAAAAAAGAAAAAAAGGCATCTCCAATACTTTTAAAAAGATAATTTTTGAGCTAAGTAAGAATTCATATAATGTCTTAATGGTCACATTCTCAACTGAACAATCAGGTGAGCTCGACTAACCACTTAAATGTAGGTTTTCTCAATTTCCTTAATATATCATATTTAATTAGAACATAATGACAGGGTGCATTATTTTGATTTTACTAGCTTAGTATTTCTATTAAATATACATTTAAATGGGAAACAGAACGTTAAAATACTTAAAACTTCTATGTTCCCCATATTTTGTGCTAAATTAAAACTGACACAAGCTCATTTTACTTCTATTTTATTTTTGTCTGACATTAGGCTTTGTTTAATCAATAACAAGATGACGTTAGCTGTTCTTCGGAGCTGTTTCTGGAGAACAGAATAGTGCTATGGAATTTATATTTTAGTTTTCAAAATAAATACCTAAAAGAAAACTAAAATGGATACTAATATGACATAAACTCCAAAACATGCTAGATTTACAGCTGAAAAGTTTGGAAGCCAAGCGTTGGAATGCATAAGTAAAATCAATAATATTGAAAATCGAAAATATATTGGAGTAATTTTTTTTTCTAATTCTTTCTTACTTCCTTTCTGAGAAGTTTCTTTTACCTCAGTGCAATTTTCTAAGTGAGATAGTTTGATAAATGGGTAAGAGGTATGGTTAGGTATAGCAGTTCCTTTTAAGTGACATTTTTACAAAATCATTTCATATCATACACATGACCTGCAAAAAAACCCAAAAATGAAGCATTTCATTCTTGATCAACTTACGTTCCATTTATATTCTTTACTTTCTAATTCCATCTTCTACTTCATTTGTAGGATCGAATTTTGTCCTTAGAAATGGTAAGTTTCTTAAATTTATTTTCAAACCAATCACAATGAGACCAATGATGATTAGAAGTGTTTTAATGTATTTTTTTAGAAAAGGTTGCCATCTGGGTTTTTAACTGACATTGTAAGAGAGTGAATGCACATGATGGCTTTACACTGCACCTTTCTAGGTAGGTTTTCACTACAATATTTAAGCACCAGCTATATAAAATACAATGTAACATACTTTTCTATATAGTTCATTCCACATCTGTCAGAAGAGAAGTTTGGTAGATTTGAGGATACTGAGGATGTTATTCTTCAGCATACTGAGAAGTTCAGCTATTGGCCAAATGGTTGACATTAACATGATAGATCTAATCATTCCAGTGACTTTGAGTGGTCTACTGGTGAGGGGTCTAGAGCACGAGTCTTATGAGGAGCGACTGAGGGAGCTGGGATTGTTTAGTCTGGAGAAGAGGAGGCTCAGGGGAGACCTCATCGCACTCTACAACTTCCTGAAGGGAGGTTGTGGTGAGGAGGGGGTCGGCCTCTTCTCCCAGATAACTAATGACAGGACACGAGGAAATGGCCATAAGTTGTGCCAGGGTAGATTTAGACTGGATATGAGGAAAAACTTTTTCTCTGAAAGAGTGGTCAGGCACTGGAATAGCCTGTCCAGGGAGGTGGTGGAGTCACCGTCCCTGGTGCTGTTCAAGAGGCGTCTGGATGAGGTGCTATGGGACATGATTTAGTAGCTTAGTGGGTAGTGATGGTGATAGGAGGACGGTTGGACTAGATGATCTTGTAGGTCCTTTCCAACCTTGTGTTTCTATGATTGTATGAATTTCCTGGAATCATAGATCATTAGAGTTGGGACCTTTAAAGGTCATCTAGTTCAACTCCCCTGCAATGAACAGCGACACCTACAGCTAGATCTGGTTGCTCAGAGCCCCATCCAGCCTGATCTTGAACGTCTCCAGGGACGGGGCTTCCACCACATCTCTTGGCAACCTGTTCAAGTGCTTCACCACCCTTACTGTAAAAAACTTCTTCCTTAAATCTTGTCTAAAGCTCCCCTCTTTTAGTTTGAAACTATTTCCTCTTGTCCTATCACAACAAACTCTGCTAAAGAGTCTGTCCCTTTCTTTCTAGTAGCCCCCCTTAAGGTATGAAAAGACCACTAATTCAATTATTATATAACTATTAACAAGTAATTTTCCTAACTACTTTAGTAAACAATTATGTAATCTGATGTTTTGTTAGAATAAGTATGACTTGTGCTCAGGTAAAGTGTAACTTAGTAAATTGTGTCTTCTTGAATGTATCTTAGCTCTTACATATTGAATTTAGTCCTGTGTTATTTATAGGCAAAGATGCATGATTTTCTTGGAAAAAAATCTGCACTGTGTTCTCAGATGTAGATGCAATGGAAAGAACATTTACTTCTCATAATTAGGTTAGGATACATTTAGTTGGTGCACATTGCTACTGACTGTGTGGTGCGTGTGACTTCAGTGGCATTCTGTAAAGTACATCAGGTTCTTTGTAAGAATAAACTGTCAGATTCTTCCACCGTAGTAGAGACTCAAATCAAATTTGAAATCAACCAGTTATTCCAGTGAATATATGCTTTATATATTCTTTGACAGTAAGACTGCTCGTTGCTTTCAGTAGAGAACCCAGAAGTGAGGATATTACTTGCGTAGACTATTTGGATTAGACTTTTCTGGACATTATTCAGCTTTTTGTTACAATGTCATAAATTTAAGATAACTCCTTTAATGTAAGTATTCTGCAAGATTGTTTTTGGATTTAAATTTCCTTTCCCATATGAACATTTATGTGTTTTGATTTAACCCCTATTTTATGTTCATGAAATTAAAGTTTTGGATAACAATAAAACAAATTTCTGTCTGCACACACTCAGCAATGCAAAAGCAACTAGATTCTTCTACTGTAGTAGCAGGCTCAGTGTTGCATCACTTTTCTGATTTCTCACCCATTTTAGAAGAATTGGAAGGGTGTCAATGCCCAATGCGTTTCACAGAGAGTTTACATGATTTCCTGACACTATCGATGTTAGGGCTCTTTTTCTTTCTGTCTCAGTGTGCTTTCCATCAATAAGCAAACCTTGCAAATTGCTCTTATGACTATTTCATGGCTGTCATGCATGAATATTTAGGAATTTTTTAATATAAGGGTTAATAATTTCTTCTGTCCTTGGTTAGGTTCTGTAGTGTCTTGCCAAGACTACGATTACATCAAAGGCCTCCTGATCCTCCCAGAACACAGCAGCTCTTTGATCTTTTACAAATGCCTGGGAGAGGAGCAGCACCATCCTGCCCGCCTCTCCCTTTCCTTTCCTTTCATCAGTGAGCCAGTATGTCACTTCCTTTCACTTGAGATACAGAATGTTCCCAAGGTTCTCCAATTCCTTCTTCTGCTGACTCCCAAGTAACCTTTGCTTCCTGGTAGCACTCAGCCAAGTGTATCTTTTCTCCTGACACTCACCTTACCTTCTTCCTTGCTGTTGTCTACTCCTCCCATATAGCTATTGCTCTTGCTACTTATCCATCCTCTGCTCCCTAATGTTTGATGTTTTACTTGTTCTTTTATTGTTTTGGTAGTGTAGCCACCTCTAGTTTTTCTCCACCAACATTTTTATATCTTTTTTTTTTTTTTTTACTGTTAAAGAATGTATTTTTCTGTCAAGAATATGATTTTTTTAAAAAGTTTTTGCTTTCATCTCCCATTTATACTTATTTCTCACCTTTTGCTTAGGTCTTGAATTTAGAGTAGGAACCAAAAATATTGGAATAAATAGAGTTTAAGATTCTTTACAACTTTCTAGTACACAGACAAGAATTAAGGCTGTATACTTGCACAAATTTCACAAACTGAAGATGTATGTGTATGTTTCTAACATCACCTTCTGATCCCTCTTTCTTCAAAAACTAACGGACAGCATTATTTTTAAAATCACTCTTTACTAAAACTGTTCTTCACTATTTTGAAGAAATGAATTATTAAATTAAGAAATAACATTATTACAAAAATATACTTGTGTTGAGACTTTGAATACTAAATTCATTTATAAGTTTAATGAAGAATATCTTACTGTATATTTGTTAAAGAATGTTTAAGATACTTATCTAACTATTTATTGCTAAGCTGCCTGAAAGAAAGACACATTGCAAAAATTCTGTAATCTTTATTAAACTGCCCTCTTTTTGGAAGTCAGGATGACCTCCCATTTCATATTTATTGACCCCCTCATGTTTCATATTTACCTATTGGTAAATAGTTATGGTGCATGTCTAGCAACTTGGCCTAATAACTTCATATTCTGCCGTGGTGATATTAATAATACAGAACTTCACAGAATTATGGAATGGTTGAGGTTGGAAGGGGTCTTTGGAGGTCATCTTGCCCAACCTCTCTGCTCAAGCAGGGCCACCCAGAGCAGGACTATGTCCACGTGGCTTTTGAAGATATCCAAGGAGAGGACTCCACAACTCTTGGCTCTTGGCAACCTGTGTCAGTGCTCAGCCACCTGCGCACTACAGAAGTGCTTCCTGATGGTCAGGCAGAGCCTCTTGAGTTCCAGTTTGTGTCCGTTGCCTCTTGTCCTGTCACTGGACACCACTGAAAAGAACCTCACTCTGTCTTCTTTGCACCCTTTGTGTAGATACTTGTACAAATTGATGAGATTCCTTCTGAGCCTTCTCCAGACTGAACAGTCCCAGCTCTCAGCTTTTCCTTATAGGAGAGGTGCTCTGATCCCTTCAACAACGTTACTTGCTCTTTGTTGGACTCTCTCCAGTATGCCCATGTCTCTTTTGTTCTGGGAAGCCCAGAACTGAACACAGCACTCCAGATGTGTTTCACCAGTGCTGAATGTAGGGGAAGGATCACGTCCTTTATTTAGATGTGTGGACATGACACTAAGGGACATTGCTTAGTGATGGGACTCAAATTGGCAGTTGGACTTGATGATCTTGAAGGTCTTCTCCAACCTGAATTTTTGTATTCCTATTCTTATTCCTATTCTTTTATTCCTATTCTATTCAACCTGCTGGCAACACTCCTCTTAACACAGCCCTTAGATTCTCAAGGCAGAAAGCTCCTTTTGATATTGTGAAGATAGTATAACATTTTCTACATGTTGCAAATATTGAACATTTTTGCCATGTTTTAATAAACTAAAAGACTCTTGGCTTTCTAGTAGAAAAAGTAAAAATCTTTATAACGAGACTGTAATCTTTTTAGATACAAGAAGTTATTTCTCTTAGTTTATTGAGAAGTGTTGATATGCAGTGGTCATCACCAAAGATACTTTTAACAGAATGTGAATATATATACTTGTAAGTATAATTTTGAAGAGAGATCCTGTGTATCCTATTTTAAAATGTTGACCTTTCATCGTGAATTCTTCCACAGAATATAGGATGCTTATTATATGATAAGATAGAAATGTATGATAGAAATATGTGGTATAGCATGTATTTTCTTGTTTAATATATCACAAAACAAATCAAAATTATGATTGACTGCAGACTGTTGAATAGAATGTTTCCAGTATTCTGCTAAGTCCTTCATTTTAGACATGAATCTTTTATATTCTGTCAAATTATAAACTTAGAAACAGAGAAATTAATTAGAACTATTGATGCCACCATAGTTTTTTGGGTTTTTCTATTCTTTCATTGTCATGCAACTTTTGATTGAAATGAGGAAATCTATAAGCCAAATTCGTAATTTTTTTTCCTACTCTGACACTAATTTGCTTAAATCGCTTCTGTTTATATTCCAGTTTTTCTCATCTGTAAAAGGGAACACTATTTCTTTCCTGTAAAGGCTGTGTCATTGAATTTTTTGTAATGCTTTCAGAAGGACTTAATGAAATAATCTTAGTGTACAAAAAATTAAATTACATGTGAAGATTTTTAGCCTGGAGAGCTTCAGAAAGTTAAAGTTAGCATTATGAATGACAAGGAAGTCCTTATACCTTTTAAGAATGTGTGCCCACTAACATTAGATTACACATTCTGCCTCCTGTGTTACAGGAAATTAAAAGAAATGTAATTATTTCAAGATGCCTTTTAATAAAATCTTAGCAAATGGTAGGGAATAGATTCTCAAAAATTTGCTCTGTTTACCTCTGGTAGTACTCAGAACACTAGCTGATGATTCACGGAGGGACGGCTTGCCAAAAGGCTTCACTCACTACCTCCTCCACATTTCCAGCTGCTAGTATGCATCAAACAACTGAAAATTCATGAAATACTTTCCTAATATTTTTTCATGTAAACAACTCCTGTAGTTACCATCAGGATGTTATGTGGTCATAGATGAGAAAAGTCCATGTCACTGTGAATGGGAAAGGAAGCATCCATGAAGCTCTCTTAATTAAAACATTGTCCACCCTCTACAAAAACATCTGGAGTCTGAATTAAGAGTTCAGTTAGTTTGACATTGGCAATGCTTTGTTAATAAAGGTCTGCTGTTTTTCATTAGTGTAAGTGCTTTTTTGCTTAAAAAATCTTACTAGTTTTAACCTCAATAAAAAAGGATGTAATAAAAGGATGTAGTTTAATGATAAGGAATTGAACTTGCATGTTGTGTAACCAAATTTTATAAGTTGCTTTGTTTATCATTGTAAAGGTAAATTTATTTCTTAATGTGCTGGAATCATCAAAAAAAAAAAAAAAAAGAAGAGAGCTTACGATGTATTATGCTGGAGATGGAAGCTGACACTGCACAGTTTTGTAGAGATTAACAAGGAAAGCAAAAGATACCTTTAAACATGCTGGATGCAGCCTATTCTTGCTATTTAGGTACTCTATTTGCAAAGCTGATTTAAGAATAAGTCATCATAGGTCATCTTTAACATCACATCTTTCGTCTGAATTGTGTGTAATTCTCTGATGAGATACATTGCAGTTAAAATTACAGTTGCATTTTATCTTTTTATGCATATACTTTGGGGATTGGCTACATGTTATTTAAGTCAGCTCTAATTTTCAAAAATATATGTGCTACACAAATAGACATTTGTTTTTACCTACCTCAGAAAAGAAAGGGGCACTGTACATGAAAGTCAGTGAAGTTTAGTTTCTGGTTTATGCTTGTGTTTTCAATGTATTGACTATAAAGCCAAACTTTACAAGAACTATAGACAGACTTGATTTGGTTTATTTGAGTTTAGCATTGCAGCTTTGAGACTAAAAATAATATGTGTATCTAATCTTGATTTAGATCTGTCCCTTGAGACAATGTGAAACTGTCTATCATCAACAATACATCAATACAGGAGGATTAACTGTTCACATCCAAGTGTTTGTATTAAGTCATGGAAAATGAGTAATTTGTTTTATTATTCTCTGAAAATATAGAACACCCATTTTCAAAGTAAATAGTCTTTATTTTAAAAACATGAAGATTAATAGCACTCTATCTATGGAGGAGTCTGCTGTTAAACAAAATATGAATACAGCTTCACTCAGTATAATTGGTGTTTCTTCCTCTTATCAGTACAATCAATGCACTATATCAGTACCTTCTGTTCCCCTTTAAATAACAAGCAGACAGATGCATTTGCTTTCTTTAGGATTATTTGTATGCATTACAGCATATACCTTTCCGGTTTCTTGGAAAAATGTTAACAATACTGAATTGTCCTCTGTGTCAGGTGCTTCCAATATCCTTTTTTGCATTTTTATCTTGTGTGGCTAAATCTGTCTCTCTTAATAGAATAGAGTATAGTCATCAAGTGTGGCATTTGATCCACGTTGAAGAGGTTGCTGTGCATTTTCCTAAATTGCCAGACCAATTTCTGTGGGCCAGCTAAAAGCTTTTTCATCACCTTTCCATCCCATTTTTCAACACGTTATTTTCTTGCCGCCTTCTTTATTGAAGTTCCTCTAAGAAATTTTGCTTTTCTCTTTTTCCATTTTTGTTTGTTCATCACCACCATTATCTTCATTTTCTTTATAAAAAAGAAATGTTTCTGCCTCAGAATATGCTAGTTTATGTTATCCTATTCAAATCACTTCACAAACTGCTTGGAAGACTTAGAGACTTTTAGAATATAAAAACAGGCAATGTTCAACAATGGCCAAAATATAATGCTTAAGGAAGAGTGTATGTACAGGACCAGCATATGTCCCGCTCCGATTATCGGAGTGAGGGGAGATTCTGTAACATACCCGGAGTGAGATTAAGACGCAAACGAGGTCAAATGTTGTCCGACCAGTTTAATAGGAATTCTGGTCAGTGAGGGAGATGGGGATGGGGAAGCAGCCTATAGTAAAAGATAGGAAGTAAGAGCAAGGGTTACAGATAGAAAGCGGGGACAGTCACCACCATGGATCCCACGCCGTTCTATCAGACCAGGAATATCTTCAGGAC
>WBMW01002608.1:42097-53526 GCA_013396635.1 Penelope pileata
ACTTTGAGACAAGAGAGTTCTCACAGCAAACTTTGAGACAAAAGGTTCCAAAACAGTCTCTTACAGCATATATTTTATTTCCTACTCATTCATCCAGTCAGATTCCAGCCATTCAAAGCTCAGTAACTTCTGGACCTAGATGTAGTTTTCTATGCATTTGGAATCTTTTTCTGAGATTTTTATTCATGAATGGACTCTATTTCTGCTTAAAACCCATATAAACATTTTTATCATTGTGACCTGTGATTTTAAGCAAATTGGTCATTTCTCCCCTCAGATATTTATCTTTGCTGAAGAATCCTGCTCTATTGACTGTTTCTATTTGGTCATTCCTTGCATGGGAAAGCATTCCGTGGCTTTGGTCATTCTTGTTGCTTTTCTCTGAGCTTTCTCCACTTCTGTTTCTCTTCTGATACAGGTTGCCACTGCTGCACTCAGTAGACAAGATGATACAAGCACCTTGTGATTTCATACTTTGCAATAACTGTATTCTCTGGCCTTTTTTTTTTTTTTTTCCCCCTTCCTTAATTATGACCAATGGTGGTTTATCTGGGTTAATGAGCACTGAATTAGAAGATTCTTGGAACTGTATATCATTTACTTCCTGATCTGGATCCTGAGCAGTAGTGGTTAGCTTAAAGCCCATTATTTTGTGTGTGAAGTTAGGATAACATTTTAGGAATCCAAAAAAACCTATCAGAAATCCATGCAGCCTATGTTATCCCTTTTCCACATGATTTTTGGTAAGACCCGGAAACTGAGTATGCATGTAACCCAAAGATTGATTTTCTGCTTTCAAGATGAGATTTAATAATGTAAGAATAGTTTTATATGACTAATGGGAACAAGCTGAGGCAGTTTTTTCACATGTAGTGTGTGAAATAGAGGGGATATGCTTAGGAGATACTTGGAAAGAACAAATGATGAGCATCTTCATTTATAGACAGTGTTGAGATGAGGTCTAGGTACTAGAATTTACAGAAAGGTTTGAAAAATTGAATGGCTTAAAGTATGGGCGTATGCTTAGGGCCTGAGTTCCTTTTATCATGAGAACTGATCACAGGTTAAAAAAAATAATCTCTGTAATTGGGAAAAAAAATCCTATAAATCGAATATATTTCATAGCATTCTGAGTCACCACTTCATTAAATGTGTCCCATGTCCCCTACAATTTTATCTCATCTCTTTATGATGTATCAAATGTTTGTTTTCCTGCAGTTCACAAGCAAAATCCTTCAGCAAAATTATGTATGGTTTAATTTCATGCTGGACTAAGAAAAGAGATGGAGTTTTGTTACAATTTTGTTTTTGTTTTCCTATGAGGAAGGAGTTTGATTTCTGAAGGAGTGGGGGAGTTGATGCTGTTCAGAATCAAAAACTTCATGGACAGGTGCCTGTTAGATCTGTGTCATACCAAGAATGACTGCTAAACATTTTGAATCAGTATTTTGATTCACATTCAGTTAAGTTTGCACTTCATGAAAGCAGGCAAAGATTTGATTGCTGAGAGTCTGTTCCCCTATATTTCTCAGCCTCAGAAGCACACATGCAGACCAGTTCCAGGGGCTACTTGGGAAAGAAGCAGCAAACATTACAACTCATCATAAATTAATGGAGTGGAAAACCCGTGCTTTGATGAACATAAGGCCACTGTAAATGAAGCATGAAATATGAATGATTACTTCTTTACTGTGGTAGAAGTGAAATGATTGATACTTACGAGAGGGAAACATCAGAGAGTGGTAGATACCTCTAGGAAATTTTAATTTGAAATGAAGAAGTATAGCAACATTTGGGAAAAATATGTATTTTATAGCTATAAAATAAGTTCTATGTTATAACCTGTGAAAACACTTCAATGTTATATGTAGTCCTCCTGCCTGATTGCACTATTTTATACATTCATTGTTAATGTATATGTGAAAGTTCTGTAATTCTTTTCTAGTAAAGAATTATATGTTACAGGAAAAGTAACATTTTTCTCCTTAGTAAGATCTTTGTGGGTGAGTTTTGTAAGTGGGGAGAGAAAAAAAAAAAAAAACTTTGATCTAAGCACAGCTCGTCAAATGCAAAATCTGCTAACCAACTCATGCAGCTGATAAGAAAAAAGACTGTACTATTTTCATGTTACAATTAATAAACTTTGTTAGTTCTGCAAAGTTTTGCAAATTTGATTGGCCCTACTTACTTCACTGGAGATTGGCACAAATATGCACCTTGTCTCCACAGAGTTTTTTCATCATTTGTCATAGTCAGAGGTCAACTTTTCAAATAAGGACTTGTTTGTACTGGGTGTCTTCAGTGCTGTCCCTGTCAGGAAGTGGTTTACTTATCTTCCAGGCATATCTTCATATATTCAGTCTTACATAATTCCTGTACAGTTTTTTAAAATTAAAAGTTTAATTCTAAGAAAATTATTGCTCTAGTATAAAGGAAAAGCTCACTCTTACCTGGATTATCTCTACTTTACTTTCCCTGTCTGATTTGTATTTTCTTGTTCTTGCTAAGTGACTAAGATGTCTTTGTTTTACTCTGTTTCACTTTTGACAATTTTTCCCATGCTTCTTGAAATCTTAAATATCCTTGCTGGTCAATTCTTTTACCCCATTTTGTAGGCTCTGTATTTACTGTTCATATTGTTCTTGTCCAACTCTCTCTCAAAACTCATTTTTAGCTGTGATAACTGAGTTCTTACTGTTCTAGCACCTTTGACTGTGATGTTCTTACTCTATTTGTACATTGTGTGAAGAAGTTATTCTGAATCGATAACCAGATTCCGGACTGCACCTTGTTGTTAAATATGATAAGTAAGGTTTTTACCTTTAGATACATAAGTCTTTGTTTTCTCTACTTCCATTCCTAGTGCAGAATTTAACCGTGGGATGAGAGCCCTCTTTTAGCTAAGCATGCAATCTAAGTCTCAGAAATAAAAAGAACCCAAATTTCTATAAAACTGATTTAACCAGGTGACTGTTTTATAGAAACAGACCCAAATATATTTTGCCACTACCACTTTTTTTTCTAATTAAACTAAATAATCAGGGAAAAAGAGAAATCACTGTCTCATATCTACTGGCTAATTTAGTTTATTGCGACTGAATATTGGTTTCAAGTTCAGTTTTGTAAATTGCAAATGGATCCTATTGTTTATGAAACTTGATCGTTCTTTGTTATTGAAAGCATTTTTCTTACAGCCTTGAAAACTGAATGTTGCAACTATTAGGAAAGAAACAGCAAGACAGACAACACCATTGCTTCTAAATTGGTGGTGTGTTTGCAGTTTGGTTACTCTGTTCATTTCTGGTTCTCCACTACTCACTTCCCCTCTCCATCTTATAACAGACATGATAGAGGTAGAGAAGGTACATGAGACATAAGAATGATCAAAGGCATGAAACTTCTAACATAGAATGAAAAACTGTGTCCACTGGGATTCCTCTTCATGAAAAAGATATCATTGAGAAAGATGAGTGAGGTCTGTAGAATGAGAAGTTACAGAGAGAAGATGAAAAGAGATTGATTGTTCAGTCTTATCAGCACAAGAGAACATGTAATTAAGCTAGCAAGCACTACACTTTTCACGGACTGTATTATAGTAATTTGAAAAATTGCTTATAAATTATAGTTCATTGTTGATTATTTATTTATTCTTAATGTTTTCTCTTGTTTTCTGTTCCTTAGAGTACTCGAATAGCTTTAGACCATCTGGAATCTGTTCCTGAGAAACTGAGCCTGTTAGAAGATTTCAAAGATACTGGAGTGAGAAAGATTTCACTTGACTATTTCAGTAGTTCTAAATTATTTCAGTTAACCAATGTCCTCCTCATACGTATAAATGAAAAACATATAGAATCGTAGAAACATAAAGTTGGAATGGACCTACAAGATCATCTAGTCCAACCGTCTTCCTATCACCATTACTACCCACCAAACTACTAAACCAGATCCCGTAGCACCTCATCCAGATGCTTCTTAAATAGCGACAGGGATAGTGACTCCACCACCTCCCTGGGGAGACCATTCCAGTGCCTGACCACTCTTTCAGAGAAAAAGTTTTTCCTTATATCTAACCTAAATCTCCCCTGGCGCAACTTGTGGCCATTTGCTCTCATCCTGTCTTTAGTTACCTGGGAGAAGAGGCCGACCCCCTCCTCACCACAACCTCCCTTCAGGAAGTTGTAGAGTGCAATGAGGTCTCCCCTGAGCCTCCTCTTCTCCAGACTAAACAATCCCAGCTCCCTCAGCCGCTCCTCATAAGACTTGTGCTCTAGACCCCTCACCAGTTTTGTTGCCCTTCTCTGGGCATGTTCCAGGGCTTCGGTGAGGGGCCTAAAACTGAATGCAGTACTCGAGGTGCGGCCGCACCAGAGCTACCTAGCTAGCTAGGTAACCCTGTGTACTCACCAGAGTACAGAGGAATAATCACCTCCCTGCTCCTGCTGGCTACACTATTTTTTAATGCAGGCCAGGATGCCATTGGCCTTCTTGGCCACCTGGGCACACTGTCACCTCACGTTCAGGTGAGCATCAACCAACACCCCCAGGTCCTTTTCCTCTACACAGTCTTCAAGCCAATCTGCCCCAAGCTGATAGCGTTGCATGGGGTTATTGTGGCCGAACTCCAGGACCTGGCACTTGGCCTTATTGAATCTCATCCCATTGGCCTCAGCCCAGCTATCCAGCCTATCCAGATCCCTCTGAAGGGCCTCCATAACCTCAGGCAGATCAACACATCCTCCCAACTTGGTGTCATCTGCAAACTTACTGAGGGTAGATTCAATCCTCTCATCTAGGTCATCAATAAAGATATTGAACAAGATGGGCCGAAGATAGATAACAGGATACATAAAATTACATAAGACAAAAACATAAAATAAGCCATTTTTTTGTTAATATAGTTCTACTGAGGTCACTAATTTAGTCATAGTTTGTAATACAGCTGAGGTTTTCCATAGTGCAAGCAAACAGTTGTACTGAGGAAATGTAGGTTGCTCTGAAAGTAATGCCTCCTATTTATTTCCATGGAAAGTACAACAGATACAAAGAGCACAATAACACTATTTGATAGAGAAAATTCTCAGCTGCAGAACACTATTTTTGAACATATTCACAGCCATTAACTACACATTTTTGCCAGTGATGAACAAGAGCCTGCAAGCCACACTCATAAAAATCTGCACCAGTGGAGGTGACCCACTGTTTCACAGCTGCTGTGATGGTGTCATTGCTAGGAAAATGTTGCCCACACAGTCCATCTTTCATGAGCCTGAACAGATGGAAGGTACCAAATCTGAACTATATAGTGGATGTGGTAGGACAGTCCAGCCAAGATTAGCAATGTGCTCTACCATCTTCAAACTGGTCTAGGGCCTTGTGTTACTATGTTGCAAGAGAAAGGTTGTCTTCCTCTGGTGTGTCTCTGGAAGCTTGAGCCTTCAGCTTAGTCAGCGTCATGATGTAGCGGTGAGAGTTGTTGGTTTGTCCACGTTTCAGGAAATCCAGAAGGATCCATGTCAGACACTGTTTTTTCAGACTGCCCCTCTGCTGCCATCTGTTGCATGGCAACAAAATGGAACGAAATTTTGGTAGGAAGGTTCAGTGTCTACTGCCATACCACCACCATCTACCTCTGAGTTGTGATCCAACATAATAAAATAGGACGCATTACTTTCGGAGCACATCTTATAATAGGTCAAAGGCTAATTACTGACTCAGAATGTGTGTATTGAGTATTGAATTCTGATGTTCATTGTTAAAAATTCAAAATTCTGTAATAAAATATATTCAACTAATTATTTCAGTATTTAAAGTAACAGGAGGAAATAGATGAGCTTTAGAGCAGCAGTTGTCACGTCTTTTTCCCAGTATCGCTATCAATGAACATATTGACAGTAGCAGTGGGGTACTGTCAAGAGCGAATAGACTTAAATTAAATCTTCAATGGCTTTGTGGCTTAACCACTGCATTATCATTACTTTCCATACATGAATTCAGTGGTTTACTAAAAGAGAATTTGGGTTCTCATTGGAAAATACAAATTTCAATTCAGTTTTAAATCACAGATCAAAAAGTACTTTTATATTAATAACTTTTTGTACTTCATTTGCTATGTAGAGTTTTTCACCCTGAGGTATTCACTCACTTAGCTAACTCAGTGAGAAGTGCTATGTTTTCTTGTTCTAAAATACTGTTCAGTCCATATCCTTAGACAACTTTTTTTTAAAAAAAAAAATTCTAATGAATTATAAGTAATTTTTCTACATTACAAAATTCCTTTGTTATAAGCTGTGATACTATCAAATTTTGGAAAGAGTTACAAGAAATCATTCACCAATTAAGGATGAGGCTGTTTGTGTTTTAACCTGTCTTCATTTTGACATTACTCTTCTGTACAGACCATCATATTTTCATATGGCCCCTGTATTTCAGCCTCTGAAAGTTAGTAATTCACTCATTCTTGCTGCATGGAAAGTCCTTGGTGATATCTGTATTTACAACAGGCAGCCAACATTTACTGACTGCTTTTCACATTACAAAATCATTTTGACATTTCAACGCGTTTCCAGGAATCCCATTGCAGAAGGGAAATGATTGAGGAAAGGTATATAAAGTATAAAGAAATAGTGAGTTCTCTGCAGCAGCAGCTGGAAGATTCAAAACAAAGAGTCCAACAATTCAAGGTATGTATGTGTACTCCACTTTGGTTTTGTGACTTACTTTCAATCAGCAACATGAGCTTATTTAATGTATATTAACCTATAGTGCAAATACAGAATAAAATCCTACGTGAATGTTGCTGTTTTTCTGTCCTGAAATGGCAGAGTTTTATGTTGCAGCTATAGCTGGTGTAAAATTTGGTGACAGAACTGTTGCTTTCATTATAGATTGAACTTTTCCAGAAAATCTTAAAAAAATGAAAAAGCTATCCGGTACCTTACTTTTCTCAAGTGCTAAGTTGCGCCAGCAACTGCTCTGTCAAATTCTGTCCACAGCAATGTTTTGATCCATTTGTTCACTTCTCCCTTTTTCTTCCAGGTAGAAGATAAATATTCAAACCTGTGCCCTCCATTAAATGAAAGATTAATTTGTAGATTGCATGTAGTGATTTTTCAGTAGTTCCATCTCTGTATTCTTTGCAATCATGTCTATTTCGTACATAAACAAAACTGAGGCAGAGACGTGATTTGCTAAAGGTCACTCAGCTGACTAGTAGCAAGGTTAAGCATAATTTTCTAACTCCCTGAAATACAAATCCAGTGCTCTTAGTTTAGAAATATTACCTGTAATGAGTCCACGTTTCAATTTGTTAACATGCTTACTTTCTATTCATATGACCTTGTTCCTTGTTGTATTACTTCTCACTGCATGTCCTGAAGATAGTAGCTTACTTTGGCACAGTGACAACAATTTTTTATAATGCAGAAGCAGGTCATATTGAAATAAATGATCAGAAGTGAGGAATTGTTACTAGATTTTCTGCTATTGCAGTCAAGATTCATTGGCAATATCAGGTGTGTTCTCAGCAGTTGAGGTCCAAATCTAGGATCACGTACTATGTTTCAAAAAACTTTAAGTTGTTTGTGTTCCCCACCTCCTCCACTGCAGTCTTCTGTTTCTCAAGTGTTAACCTACTTACTAGTAGGTCTTCTAACTTACTAGTAGGTCTTTCTAACAAGTGGAAAAGATTAAATAGAGTATTTTAGCTTAGCAAGTTGCTGCTGTAAAAAAACAGTATCAAGCTACTTGAGATAGCTGTGTTCTTCTGTAAGAAAAGAGGAAACAGGACAGATTCACTTTCAGGCTGTTGCTACTGATAATCTTCAATTTCTGGAATTTCCATTGCCTTCGCACAAGAGTTACTAATTCAATACCCACTGAAATTTGGAAAATACTGAAAATCTAAATGGAATGCAATCAACTGAGAGCAGAGTATAGTATTGCACTGAGGTGACTGAGCTTACTGAGCTCGTGTGATTTGTACTCTGTGTTCAGAATCTGTAGAAGGCTGATTCCTAAAAGATATTTTCTCTTTCTTTAGACAAGAAGGAGCATTTAATGGCTTCCCTTTAGTCAATCCTAATTGGGTTTTTGCATGGCATACAGTCCTCTTTGCTGCTGCAGCTGTTACAAATAGAACAGAATGTTCAAAACCAAGTAACAGACGGGTGCTAATCTGATTTCAGTGATCAGGCTGGCTTAGTCTGAAAAATCCCTTCGTAATGCTTGCCTTTCTTACCCTCTCTTGGAACTAACTCAAGTTCATTGTTGTTTCATTTTTTAAAAAATGTTTACTATTTGTCAGTAGGAAGTCTCTACGATTGATTGGTGGAAGAGTGTAGTCTGGAGGACACCGAAGTTCATTCTTTCTGATGGTTTTGATTCATACTGTATGCACAATGTAGTGCTTCTGCTGTATAAAGTTGACAGATATTTTGTAGATAATGTTTCTTGCAGACATCGATCTCAGAGAGGTATTATCTAATCCCATCTTCTAGCCTCTTTACAATGGAAGGAGGAAAACAAAAACAATGTGAAAGTTGCTCTAAAAGCAGTTACTCTTCCTTTCTTATGGTTATGTTTGTCCCCACTCAATCTTCACCCTTCTCTGTAGTCTTTTCAGATAGCCGTGAAATACTTGTTGCGTGGAAACTCAGCAAAATCGTAATTGTTTTATATGTAAGCTGAAATGTAACTTTTCCACTAATAAGAGGAGGTCAGAGGTTGAGGGTGATTTTTCAACTAAAAAAGGGCTAGTGATAGCAGCTAAAGAAGAACTTGGGAAAAAGCAGGTAAATATAAACAACAATAATAAAGTAAGTAATCGAGAATACCAACTAAAGCAAAATCAAAAGAAAAAACTAGAACAAACGTAAAGATAAATGTTATGATGGATAGATTTAAATATTTTAGGAATGTTTTTCTGCTAAAAACGACTGACCACCTAGATAAACACATGTAAATAAAATATGTGAGAAAAGGTGCATTATGTAAATTCAAATTTCATTATGAAGAAAACCATTGTGTATTGCAGATTCTGGTAGAAACGCCATTTTTAAAAAAAAAGAGGCTCATTTTTTAAATGCATAAAGCATTTCTGGAAGCAGAATGAAAAGTTTTTTTTATTCTTTTAAAGTTATTGCTGTGCTTTGTACATTTTAGGTGTTAAGTCTCTCATCAGCACATAAGGGGATTAATATGTGTAATTCCCGTTAGCCTTAATAGGAGTAAATACTTCTTCATTGATGGGACAAAAGCTTATTGTGTCTCTAAATTAATGTTGAAATTTATTTTGTTTCCTGTTTAGTTTTCAAATCTTAGTATCAGTATGAACAATAAGTTGCAAGATGTTTGAACAAAATTCTGTATGGTTGTTTATCATAAGAATTCAGAAGCAAAACTGCATCGTTTATATACTGATGCATTTGTGCATTATCATCTCTTCTCATTTCAAGAAACGGAGTAATTTGGATACCAAGACAAGATTTTAATCTTATTTTGGAAGGTATTGCAGCTGTGGACTACTTGCTGCAGTGGTAATAAAGATTTACAAAGTTATTTGTTTAAATGGCCTTTTAAAAATTGTATATTTTCTAGCATGTAGACCAAATGACTTTACTCACTAAAAAGCCATGTTGTATGGCTCTGGCCATAAATACCAACATTGTACTTCAAACTTCATTTAATGGCTAAAATAAAAAAAAAGAAGACAACTTCTTCAGATATTTTGATATGAAAATCAGTGAAGTCAGAGTTTCCTCCTTGACAGGGAAAATGGATTTAATTTTTATTATTACTAACTTGTTGAACTTCAGTAAATTAGTGTGGACCATACACTGATGAAAAATTCATTTTTTGCTGATGCCTGCCTTGCCAATATGCTTTGCTCTTCACTGTGGATGTGGACAGAGAAGAGAACATTATTGCAACTCATTATAGTAACAAAAACTTACAATGCTTCCAATGCCTTTCTCAAGCTAAAGCATTTTTTTCAAAGATTTTGCAATGATGAAACAGGCATGAAATTCATAAGCAAAAGTTAACTGCAGTACTTAGTCTGAGAATTCAAATCAGTATTTTCCAGCATGCGTGAAATCACAGCATATGTATGTGTTATTGTATGTATTTTGTTAAAGTTTCAACTGCATGCTATGAAATGTTATTTTGTTTAATTGACTGCCCTAGGATGTGGAAACAGATGCTGAAATTTCTGCTATACAAGTGGCTGCTTCCCCTTCTAGTTGGCGAACTCAGAACAGCTTTTTGTCCAGCTCGCTGCTCTCAGATTCTGGTGGTAAGTATTGTTTCACAGGAAAAAAATCCACAACAGATAATGCATTTTCCTCTTTTAAAGCTGTTTTACTTGAAAGAATAAGACATTCTAAGTATTGACAAAAAGTGCTAGAACCATTTGAAGAGTCCTGCTATATTTCAGTGTTAGGTACTAGATGGATATCTTTGTTGAGGAAGTATCTTGTTACATCACGGTGATCACAGTTCATTTTTAACTGGGAAATAAAATATTTCTGTTTGTCAGCCAAACCTACACCAAAGAAAAGGACTGCAGTTGATTTCTGAATCTCTGCATGAACAATCATACATGTATAAGCTGTGCATCTTTTCAGGGATCAAAGATGTCCTCAGCCAAAGGATTCTTTTCCACGTCTTTCATTTGTACTGATTAGTCTCATGGTTGTGTATCAGTTTAATAGTAAGATTCAAATTCACTAATTCTGCTTCTACTTCAAAAGATTTTAACAATTCTTTCTGTCCCCTAGTGTATGTACCACTTGTGGTCATCAGAGTTTACTGGGTCTCTCATACAGCTAGGAACTGCTCAATAAAAGATAGGATGTATTAGATCTTTATCTGGTGTAGGAACACTTTTCCATGACTGTCACAGCTGACTTAGAAAAAAGATTTTGAGTGTACGTATATAGAGACAAATAGTGTATGTAAATATACTTATATAGAAGTGTATATATATGTGTGCGTGTGTGTGTGTGTGTGTATATATATATATAAAAAGAACAAGAGACACCAGATATCAGCACATGGATATAGAACACTTTTTTTGGAAGGATATCACCTTCCATCTCTTTTCGATATAGCCAGTTTGCTTTCTGGCAACCTGGTGCATTCTGTGTAATGGAAAGTCCTGATCTGATAAGGTTAAAGATAGTTGGTTTCTTTTCCTCTCAAAACCTGTAGGCTGTGATTAAATATCTTTTTGCAAAGCATACTAAATAACAACAATAGGAACAAAGCACGTGTTTGAAAGCCTTTGTCTCTTCTGTACTTCAGGAACAATTTCCCCCGACTCAGAGTTGTTTTTCCTTTTTTCTTATCTTCGTACCCTGTCAATGTTTTTCCAAGTTAAAGTACAGCTCAGCTTGGTAGAGGTATATTTAAAAAAAAAAAAAAAAAAAAAA
>WBMW01002608.1:53550-138887 GCA_013396635.1 Penelope pileata
AAAAAAACAACCAAAAACAAAAACAACCCCTACATTGCAGGCATGTTGAACTAGTTGATCTCCAAGAGATCTGCCTCAGTAACTCCCTGATTCTGTAATTCCCCTGCAAAAACTTGCTGAAATTTAAAGATGCAGCGTAAATGCTCATAAAATATTAGCAATATCTTTATATTGCTTAACCTAAATGGAACTTGATAGGACTTTAATACTTTAATTTTAGGCTGGTTCTCAATTTTTTTCTCTTCCACTTATGAGAAAGATGAATGCAGAATGTACGGAAAAACTGCATGTATTGCAACAAGAGTGCACTTAGTGAGAATGCGGTGGGTGACGTAGCACCATTGTATAAGTGCAATGGATAAGAAGAGAGGTGCAGGATGAGGTGCAGTAAGTTTCTTGCAATGTATTTCTAACATGGCCAAATTAGTCAATGAAGGAATAGTGCTGTTAGAAAAGTAGACTTAATTTTTTATATAGCTGATCAGTTAATAGGATAAATTTAATAAGGGAAAATGATTTCCATTTCAATCGAGTTTACGCTATTCTCTTCTTTTCTATTCTAATTTCCTCCCAACAAGAAGCGTTAGGTTTGGTATACCAAAACTAATAATAACTAAACTAAATACCAGTGACTTAGAAATGCTAAAGATGATCAACCACACAACAGAGTGGCGTGATGGTGGATTACAGTTTTGAAACAGAAACGGGGTTGCATTTGGATAACATATGTTATCTTTCACAGGGGTTTCCTTAATACAGGAAATGATCATCTTATCAGGAAAAGGAATGTTGCTTTGGGTTGAGCATGGAGGTGTATTGCAGTCAATTCATTATTATTTTGCTCAAATATTATTTTATTTGAAAGGTTAAATAAAATCACAATTATCCACATTGCTTTTATAGATTTAGTGGGATTTAATGCTAGAATAGGGGCCTAGTAGTAGGATTAAAACTTTTTTCTCTCTTATTCCTATAGAAAATATGCTCCTGTCAAACTATATCCTCTTGAAGTAGCAGTACTTGCTGAGCATTCTTAGCAAAGACGTAAACTGAAAAAGCCCTTGAAAGAGATACTTTCTAATATTCCTACTTTGGAGGATGAAAGAGGAGAACCCCAGATCTGATGAAGTGTGCGTGGTGAACATTTTACATGGGTAGGTAGTGATAGAACAAGAGGGAACATTTTAAACTGAAAGAGGAGGGATTTACATTAGATGTCAGTGGAAAATTTTTCAGTGAGTGGTGAGGCTAGAACTGGAATGGGCTTCCTAGAGAAGCTGTGGATGCCCCATCACTGCAGGCATTCCAGGCCAGGTTGGATGGGCCCTGGGCTGCCTGATACAGTGGGTGGCAACCCTGTCCATGGCAAGGAGTTGGAACTGGATGGACTTTAAGGTCCCTTACAACCCAAGCTGTTCTATGATTTCATAATTCTGTGAAACTGAATACCAATCTTGCAAACCAGTTTGGGATATTTTTTCTCTCATTCAGTTGGAAAAGGTTTCTAGAGATGAAAAATAAGTGGTGAATGAAAGACAGTGGTGATTCAGAGTTGATTATTATGAAATATTTGCAAAGTCTTCAACATTTGTGACAGGCTCCTTTTGAAACCATGTTCAGACATAGCTAAGGGACTACTGTGTTTTTTCTTGCCTAAAACTTTCAGGAAGGTATTTTCTAAATCATAAATTAAGCAGATTTTCATATATCGTATTTTCCAAATCCCAGAATGGTGCTGGGAAGGTTTTTAGTGTTCTTTTTTTTTTTTTTTTTTTCCTCAGATGGTAAACGTAAACAGGTATTCCAAAAAAAAAGCGAAAAGGAAGAAAACAGTAAATGTGTTTTACCTTTTCCTGTTCATTTTTAAGGGAAAGAAACCGGTTACAAAAGTCCTTGGAGTATTAGTTTCTTATTTGCATTCTATCAAAAATCCATTTGTCCAATTTTCTGAGGCTAAAGCAAGGAAGTGGTCTTAAGATATTTTTTCTATTCCTGGTTTCATTTGATTGTGATAGAACAGAAGTGTTTTCAATTTCTCACTTTGCTGATTCAAGTAAGTGTTGTTATATGTTCTCTATGCTTAATTACTAAGTAGGAGAGCTAGTCAGGTGCTTGTTGAAGATGTCTCATGTGATTTTAGAGTCCTAATGTATGCTTCCATCTGTCATTGAAGGAAGGCATAGTTTTCCCATAGGTCTCCTCGCATCTTTTGCATCCCTTTGTGATTCCTTAGAGTACTAAGGCACTTGAATTACTCCCTGAACATTGGTTAGTGACTGAATGTTTCATGTTGAACCTGTTCTCCAGCAGTCAGATTTTACAGTGTATTTTAAAGTTGTTGCTATAGTTTTGAGAGAAAAATCTGCAGTGGTGTTAACATTTGGAAGGTTTTCTTGTAATTGCTAGCTAGTGTCAAATGATAAAATAACTACTTAACTCTTTTTTGTCACATAAACTCCATGAACTGTTAATTGCAATAATTATATTAATTAATTATAACTTGAGGCTTTGACAGTGAAGTCTAGTTTAAGGTCTTTTGCTCCCAAATTTCCCATAGCTTTTAATAAATCTACCTGTAAGTGTCACCTATTTGCTGTGACTAATTCACTTTCTTACTTCAGAAACAGAAAACCTTCCTTTCAAAATCATTTTCCAGATCAGTTTGGAAGCCTTTGTGATATAGTATATCCCTACTCTTAGGCTCGTGAAACCTTACAGATTATAGTCAATAGGTAGTGCAAAAAAGTCCCTTCCTAATATGGGTCTTGTATGACATTTAAAATGCACCAGGGAGGAGAGCAGATGCATTTGATCTACTTTAATTTATCTGTGAGGGGAAACCTGGAATTTAGGTTCAAAATTGTTGAAGAAAGCAGGAAAAAAATATGAAAATAAATGAGGGAACAACAATCTGCATCTGTATATATGTAACATGAAGTTGCCAATGCAAGTGAAAGGAAAAGTTTTTCATGTTTCTATGTGAAGAATTTCTACAATTCTAATGACTTTTCCATATTAAAAAAAAAAAAAGCTATTTTAGAGATGCTGTGGGAATGAGCTTTTATTTCTACATTTGTGTTCTTAGAAAGGAAGATGTGTAACCTACAACGTAATTTATACGAGGGAACTGTTCATTAGATACATTTTGCAGCCTGCATTATAATCAACTCAAACAGTTGATCTAAAACTCACTACTGGTTGTTATCTAAAGAATAATCTCAGAAATTACAGTGGTCATGAAAAACAATTTTCTTAAATTTTCTGTTATGGAGGTCTCAAGAGTTACAGATGCTTTGCATTAGCTTTGGGAATTGGTTCCTGCCTTTCTCTTTATGCAGTTCATCACTTCAGGGTTTTAGCCTGGATGGTTTCCCGGCAGCCACATGTATTTCTGGTTTTCTATTGTTGTTAGGAATTTATGTTCCATGGCTTCATAAGCTCTGACTTTATGGAGAAGAAAATAGCCACCAGTTTTCCCAACTTCTGTAGCTAAGATCACAGTCTTCTCTGGCCCTTTGGATCCTGATGATAAATACCACTCTTGTTTCAACATGGTATTTAGTAGGAATGATAGCATAGCTGAATAAAAACAAGTTGTCCTAAATGTTGATTTTTATTGCCATGACAATGAACTCCTGCAATGTGTGCTGATGTCTCTCTTGATCCCTCTACGCAGACATTTTCACAAGTTCTTAAGACAGTTTGAATTGAGATTTATAAAAAAGTAGCTTAATTAAAATTAAAAAGGCATTGTAATAGTGCTACACAGTACATAGTGCTGTAGGACACTATTCTAGAGCAAAACCTTCCTTTGTTGCTCAGTGGTAAGAACCTGGTTGGAAACTGCAAAACGCAAATTCATTTAGCATAGCAATGAACGTTGTGTATGATTTTTCATTTTTCTTTACTTTCAACACTGACCACAGGAGGTAGAGCTGAAAGAGCATACAGTAAAATAATTCTGGACAAATGCTGAAAAATGATAATTCACTGTTTTACTGATGTTCCAAAGGATTTTATTTTCCTTCTGGACATGAAAACATCTCACTCCTCCTAATTAAACTGTGAGGACTTGCTCCCTATTAAACGACTTCTGGTTATATATGGCTACAGTTCTACTGCGCTATTCAAAAATTTCCCGCTTGGTATTTATAATAAACAGGAAGTACCACTCTTCTTACATTCATATGGTATAAGGGAGGCCATCAGAAGAAGGGTACATTGTATGTAATATCTACTTTCTTCTCCTTAACTTCTGAATTTTGTCAAATAATTGCTAGATGTTTGGATATTTGGATTTTTTTCCTCCAGCACTTCATCATAAGATGGTCTCTCAATTTGTATTGTCTAGATTTTGACACAATATAATGTATTTAGGAATAAGCATTTTATATGCAGCCAGCTGCAAAAGAATATATGTGATATGGCATCCTATGAATGCCTGTTCAATGTCACTTGTTGACTTTATGCTATTGAAAAAGACATTTCCTTAGGAATTTTCTGAGTGGTATGCTTTTTTCTTATATAAACAAAAGTGCTGTAAAATTAGATGGAAATGAGAAGTTAGTGAATTTAATGCATTTCAGAAAATGCAGAAGTTTACGTTTTTTCTGTGCAAGAAAGCTATGTTGGCCATATCCGTATTCAATAGCTTTAAAATGTATTCCTCTGTAAAAATGAGTCTGTTTCTCAATTCATAGCATTATTAGTATTGAATACTTACTAATACCATGTTGTATGCTGTATAAATTTTATTATTACGTCATGAAATGTTTCACATTAACATATTCATGCTGACTCAGCAAAGTATGTCTTTTTCTGAAGACCTTTACTTTTTTTTTTTTGTCTGACTTATTTTTAGCACATATGCAAAGGATAGTCCCTTTTGACACAAGTACCACCAAGGAAGATTCCAGTAATGTTGCTGTCAATGAAATGAAACTGCAAGCAGAAAGAAGGAAGCGGTAGAATATTTTACAGAAATTCAACAGCTTACTCTATGGTAAATGCCATCCCACTTTTTTTTTGAACCGTGATAATTCCATCTGCTGTAGGAAGATGTATCCTTAATGATTCAGTGATTGCCAAGCACTTAAATGGAAGATCCCCAAGAGTGACTCAGATGAACTCCTGTGACAATTTATGTAACCTGTGCACCAAAGGTTTTCTGGGACTGTGATGTTCTCTTGCATTTTTTCCTGCAGTCCTAAACTAAATTTGTTGTATCTCTGAAATATTATGAAGTTAAGGAACTGTGACATTAATCTTTGATGTGACCTTATTTACCCCTGTACAGGAATTGTGCTGACATATGTTATTTGAAAAGATTTAATGACATTATTAATAATCAGATTTTTAAGAAAATACTTTCCTCCTAATATTTATTAGAAGAATCGTTATGCAGTTTTATACAAACATTTATGACTTCGGATTCTTCACTTTGCAAAGAAGACAGCAATAAGAAAGAAGCAATAAATACTAAACAAAAAACAAATTTCCTCAAAACCATTGAAAATTCATATCATGCTTTCAAGTTCAACGTATGTCACTTACAAACTGTTTAGAATTATTCTTCTGATCAGAATAGTTTTTTTAGATGATCTGGCAGATTTGATCTTGTGGGACTTCTGGTAAGGCACTTAACGGCATGTTCATCTCTCCCGTCTGCATGAAGAACCATGAAGGGCACAGCTATATGGCTGTAAAATTTTTGATAGCAATGTTTAATAATCACTAATTTATTCTGTTTTCTTCTCTATTAGAAGAAATGTGTCGTACTGAATTTAAAATGTTATAGAAATACAGCATTGCACAGTTGTATTTGTTTGGATGTCTCTGTTTTAAACAGATACAGTACAATTCTGCATTACTACGATCTCACAGTGCATCGCAGCAGGATCTGCTGTCAAAAGAAATACCAGTGTTTCTGATGATTCTGATTTTATTTCTCTTCCTTAGTGCTTCTGGTTGAATCACTACTGATGTGCCTTAAAAATTTGCCAAATCTATTAGAGTACTATAGTAACATGAACTCCATTGCAATAATTCTATTTTGTACTCTTCTTTTATACTTAGGAACTATTTCTCTGAACCACTGTATTTTTTAGCGCTGTAGGTGTCTCAGACATAATTCTCAAGTCGTTATGTGCCACCTGAAAAAAAGACTTTTTTTTTCTTTTTAAGTATCTGAAGAAGTTTTCTGCAGTTCCAGTGGGCTCTATAGACTTAACAGAACCCACTTGTATTCAGCCTGTTTCAAACAGAACTTCTTGCTAAAAATACCAAAATTGGACAAGGAAATGAGAAAAAATTGAATTATTTTTGCTTTCATTTTCTATATACTTTTTTTTTCTCATTTAATTTGAAAAGTTTACTTGTACAAATTTTCTTTGTATAATGCTATGCATTGTAGTGCTGTCATTGAGATTTTGCACATCTGTTAATTCAGAAGGACAGGAAAGCAGAATAGGCACATCCATCTCTTCTCATCTCAACAGCAATGAGGAGGCCAGGAAAAAACATAAACAAATAATCTACTCTGGAGAGGGCAGGACTAACAGACCCCTCTTTGTGTCATGGTCTACAAAAACTGCGGACATAATGAAGTAGTCCTTAACTCAGGCCACAGTTACCATAAACTAAACTTACTTTAAGTGTATCCAACGTTTGTAATTTATTTTTTTAATTAGATCAGATCACAGCTGGAAATAGGGCATTTAAAATATTTTAACAGGTTTGTCTGGTAAAACACTAGAACATTGCAAAAATAAAAAGTCGCCAGCTTGCAGACTTTATGGTACCTAAAAATCATGAGTAAAAGTATGAAATGGTCATTTTAAAATATGTTATAAAACAGTAAATCATGCTGTCATAGCATGCAACATAGGTTGTCATGCAACATAGGTTGCTCTGAAAGCAATGCCTCCTATTTTATGATGTTGGCTCGCGATGTCGGAGGCGGATGTCTGTGGTACAGCAGTAGAAGATGAACCTTCCTGCCAACATTCCGTTCCATGTTGTTGCCATGTGACAGATGGCAGCAGAGGGGCAG
Source organism: Penelope pileata (assembly GCA_013396635.1). NCBI lineage: Eukaryota > Metazoa > Chordata > Aves > Galliformes > Cracidae > Penelope > Penelope pileata. The sequence continues at coordinate 60,602 of WBMW01002608.1, forward strand.
TCTGACACAATGGCGTCTGACATGGGAGTGCGGATGAAGCAAAGGTGTGGCACTGAATTCCTCCATGTGGAAAAAATGGCACCCATTGATGTTCATTGACACTTGCTGAACATTTATGGAGACCAAACAGTGGCTGTGAGCGCAGTGCGATGGTGGTGGTGCACCTCTGCTGGTGCAGATTTTTATGAGCATGGCATGCAGGCTCTTGTTCATTGCTGGTGAAAATGCATAGCTAGTGGTAGTGCCTGTGCTGAAAAGAGTGTTTTGTAGCTGAGAATTTGTTCTACCAAATAGTGTTATTGTGCTCTTCGTATCTGTTGTAGTTTCCATGGAAATAAATAGGAGGCATTACTTTCAGAGCAACCTATGTACATCATGTTGGAATAAGTCTAATGCTATGGATAAAAATGTGTGCCCAACCCACGTTAGTAAAGCTAAAATGGTTTTTAAAGTAAATCACCTGTTGGCGAATGAATAGGACTCACACAGGACTCATCTATAAATAGGACTGCATGGAGTCTCAGCTGAAAAGCAGTATGTTGAAAAATAAGTCTTTCTTTTTCCTAAGGAATTTGTTAAAATCTGGATATTCATTGCTTATACCATTTTATGTATTTATACTTTTTTCCTCACTTGTAACTCAGAAATCTGAAGCGTCTTTCCTTAAAACTACTGCTTTATAGTGTTTGACAACTGTGGGTAAGCAGTCTGAGCTCCCTCACTATTACGTAAAGTTCTGAATCATTTTTTGAAGTGCAGGTGAATGAATTTAGCATGTTCAGTGCTCAGTATATTTGCCTTTGGCTGTGTGACTGGGTTTACAGTAGAGTTTTATTTCCTTTAAAATTTCCTAAAAGGGCTGGGGAAACAGAAGAGAAGAAATAAAACCACAAAAATAAAAGAAAGAAAAAAAAAAAAAGGAGAGGAATTTTTAATGAGTAGACATATGGTTTCCAAAGCCAGGAAATTGTTTCTTAAATTTACCCTCTTAGCATAGCAGTCCAGATAGCATGTAATATTTGTCTCTCTTCCACCTTTGATAGAGGTTCATATTACAAAGTGAATTTTGTTTCCTCTCTACTGAAGACTAAAGTTCCGTTCGTGACATTACGTGAAACTGTCCCTTTGTGGTTTAAGAAATAATATTTTTTCCATATTGGCCTGAAATAATATTCCTCTGACCAGTTTCATTTTTTTTAAAGTAGAAAACCAGATAATTTTTGTATAAAGCATACTGTATATTTCATATCTTAAAAATTATGGTCCTTTCTGGTCATCAGAATGGATTTTAACCCTTTAGTGACCTGTTCCTTCATTCTTGCTTAAAATGTTTTCAATAATGAAACAATGTTGTACCCCACCTAAATTTGTGTTTTATTTCTTAGTTCTGTTCAGTATTTGGGAAATCAGGCAGCTCTGTATATATGTACTAAATAATGGATATAACAAGCTAATACTAGGCATCCATGTTTTTTAATGCTGTCCTGGAATACCTTGGTTCAATATTCTGCTTTCAGAAATGCAACGGCCCTTTATTTCAGCGTCAAATAATTGTCACTTGAACAACTTCAGTCCTTCGTTTCTTTAATGATTTACAGCAAACTTAAGAGTATTTATTTTTAATTGCTTTTGAGAAGGTAATTACTAAATAATAATAAAAAATGATAGACTTTTATTATGTAATTATATTTTCCAGAGAAAATACTTCAATATAAAAACAGATCTCAGTCTAGGAAGCAGTGTCCATCCCCTGTAGAGTGAAGTAAAGCAGGACTGAATCACAATGCAAAATAAAGCAATTTTCTTACATTCTCAAAATTTTCATGAAAGCCAGGCTTTGGTGATGGTGGAAGTATTCCTTGACTATTCAAACCTCAGTCGTATTGCTAGTCTTTTTTTTCCAGCTATCTCACCAATGTAAATAAAGAAGATAAAATTCCTTAGAACAATAAAAATGCTATTATATTATCTGAGATCTGTTTGCAAGCTAAGGAATCTACTTATCCGTTCATCTCTGGCTTACGAAGCGCAGTGTCTGCACTGCAGAGCGCTGAATGCATTTTTCATGAATGAAAATGCTGGTGCTACTATTAGAGTAAAGAACTAGCTATTTTTGTAGCACCGATACTATTTGTTACAGTTAAATTTTACCCTGGTTCTCTAAAACTCCTCACATTCAAAGTGCATTAGTAATGTATCTGTCTCTTTGGGCCTTGTCTTCACCTCACAGAGGCACTGAAGTTCATGAGAGCTGCAGGCCGGTATCTGGGGACACAGGAGATGTAACACTAATTCCTGTGTTTTTTGATGTAACTGTCGAATTTAGAAACAGATGTAGAGGAAACCTAGTAGTATGGGAATGGGAAGCAGCTTATGATTAAATTTAAATTTCAGAACAGTTTTATTCTTGGTGTCTTAATTTAAAAACTGCTTTAGAGCTGATTTTTGCATCTAAATAAAAGCAATCCCTAAAAAAGATCCCATCTTGAATAATTTATTTTTTTTGCATATTGAAATATTTTCCACTCTAGCACAACTCATCACAACCCTTTACTGTAAGCATATCCAGACTGTTAGGAGTATGAACTTTATTGCTGTTCTATGTGAAGAGCTAAATTGGATTTTAATTCGGAAATAAATATTAGTGCATAGAAGTACATAAGAGGTGCAGCAGAACAGAATTTGATAACCTTGGTCTTTCAAAAATCTGTCACCTAATGCCTCTGGGAATGTTGACAACAAAATGAAAGAGGCTACGGTGATTAAAATACAGCAACATCCAGCATTTAGCATTTGTCCTAACAACAATAGCAACCATGTTTCCAAAGCTGGAGTTGTAGATCTGTCATTACTCAGCCTTTAAGAAGGAATTATTTTTTTTCTTTCAGAAAAAGCATACTGGCAGACTCTGTATTATCATATGTCAAGAGAAAATACACAATGATGTTTTTTTTTTTTAATTTTATTTAGGCACCTAATTGATACTATTTAGAATTAAATATTCTTGGAAACCAATTATTAACATGTTTTCATTAAGGAATTATATTTAAATACAGGAACTGCTTAAATAAACCTCTTTTAGGATTAGTTCTGCTATCTTTATTTACACAAATGGCTGTTTAGTAGGTGTTTTGCTTGAGTAAGTGCAGAAATTCTTCCTTTGTTGTCTGTTGCTTTCATCTGTCTTCAGATCAGAATTGTTTTTATTTCAGACAGCTTTTCTCATCCGTCATGTACATTGCACTAGGGTGTCAGAAAACGTTTCTACACTTACTCCACATTAATGGTTTGGGTAGCTGATATGCCCAGGAAATGACAGTAATTATGAAGGCAGTTGTTGCCTCTAATATAATCTCTTTTAATGTGAATTCTGCCACTCTTGCTTGTTTACTGGAATGAAACCTACTTGGTGAGCTACCGTCAGATCATGTGCTGCCTAATTTTAGATATTATCCCACAGGCAAAAGCAAATTTGTCTTATTAGGTTTGTTGAGATGTTTTAATTGTGATCAGTCAATCTACTTACTATCAGTCTGTAGTGGAAAATAGTAAAGGATAAACATTATTTCACTAACCCTGAAATACTATTACTTCCAGACAGAAAAAAGGCTACAAAGTAATATAGGAGATCTGCCTAAGTATGAATAGAACCAAAAAAAGTATACAAAAGTATACAAAGTATATTTCTTCAGTATGTCAATATCACATTACCCTTAGTAGGAACAGTTGCTGACATCTACAATATTTCTGAGAAGTGATACTGAAATTTGCTAAAGATGATCACGTGGTATCATTCTGCAAATGTGGATTTCTGTGTCACTCACCTTGTTAAACAAGCACTGAACTGGGAAGTCAGCCCAAATTACGTCCTGGCAATATGTTCTTCATAGAAACTGCTAGTAACCCAGTTTTGGACTTACTGTGGAACAAGACGAAGATGAGCTGTGTTTTACTGCTGGCCAAGGGAACAGTTTACATCTGTGGCATAAGCTATTTTGTACGTGGAACTCAGTAAGTGCACCATTTTTAATAAGGCCTTCTCTGCTAGGTCCAGCACTGACAGCACAATCTCATCCAAACAGCTGTGACCATGAAGACGTCATATAGTTGGTAGAATTTTTGTTGTATGTTTTCACTCACAGAACATCGGTAAGTCTATCAGATACCACAGAGTTTGTTTTGTCTTCACCAGAGAGATAGTTAAAAAAAAAATCTTTGTGAAAACAGAAAAATCAAGTATCAAAGTCGAGAAACATTTCATTCTTCCAGAATGTGAATCATTTATTAAACTCTGTGAGAGTGACTGCCTTTTATAGACTGTCTTTGAGGCTCCTGAATAAATTAATCAACAGAAACCTCTCCCATTTCAAGTCCTCTTTTAATGTGAAAGACTCAATTTCTTTGATTTTAGGCTTGATTATATCCTGTATTTTGGAAATTCTCTTATGTGCAGTACAGACTGAATATCAGACTTGAAATAACTTCAGCGAAGACAGCTGCTGTGCTGCATATATGGTGCTGGCTGGCACAATACATTTTGACAAATATATCAGATGTTCAGATTTCAACCTTGCTATTACATTAGTGGAAGAAAGTTACAAAAAGGCATTTAGCCTGCAGGTTATGCAAGAGTATTCATTCTGTGTAACACTGTTTTTGGAGGTGAATCTCTTTTGAAGCTGAAATTTCTATATGTGCTTACTAGCAAATGCTGGGTTTTTTTTTGTGTGGTTGTTTTTTTTTTTTTTGTTTTTCCCTGGGAACGTGAGGGAAAAAATCAATTACTTTTGAGTTCTGGAGCGTGTTTTATTTTTTTATGCTGCCAGCTCCTGTTTAATTTGGGGATAACTGAAAAAGCAGCTAATCCCAGTACCTCATTACAAGCACTCCTGATTAAGTTAATTACTGCATGAGTCATTTTCATCCAGATCTTTTGTTTTTATTTAATTCAAATAAAATACATTGTCTTTCCCATTTAGTATTCTTAAACTGAAACGAGGTGAATCTTGTGATTCAGCATTTTGATTGGGAAATTCTCAGACTCAGGTTACCCCGGTATCTGACACATGTGACACTGGACATATTGCATCATATTTCCCAGTCCACTGTTGCTGCTGCAGTTCACTGAAAAGTGACCTTACAAAATCTCGGAATTCCAACAAATTAGATGTGTGCAAAATGCTCTGTACTGGTGTAAAGTCAGAAAGGTCAGTCTGATACCTCGAAACGTCCTACCTGTTAATGTAATGGAGATAGGCATACTGGAATGAAATACCTTGGCATGTGATTATTTCCTAATGTCCTTGAAAGACCTTTGCCAGTAGTTCAACAAAGGGTCCATCTTCTGATTTAGTATAAAAGGCTCCCTGACAACATTCTCTTATAAATTATATTATTATTATATTATATTGTATTATATATTAGGAACATGTGTGTGAAAAAATCTCTCTCTTGTCTTTTCATATTTATCCTGCCCCATAGGTTTGGATCTGTGTGTCTGTATAAACATGCTGATGCTTTTCATTCCTTTAAAATGTACCAGAGAGGTGGCTTGCTGAATCTGACATTGCTGAAGTAAACAGAAGTATTGTGGTTTCCTCCAAATTTGATTACCAAAAATATATAGACATCATTTATAGTCTCATTCAAATAATTACATAGATATTTTATAGTCATGAAAATCATGTATGGTCATACACTGTAAAACTTTACTGGTCTAAAAGAAAAGTAACCCTTTGTGCTTTGAAATCCAGCTTCACTGAAGCTAGCAGCAGCCTCATCTCTTATATCAGTGGAGTTAGCGTTTAATGAGTTTGATGAAAGGAGGAATAAATATTTTCTCAACATATCTTTTCACTGCTTTTTGGAGGTCTCCAAGTCTACTATATGTACTGGTCTAGTAAGCAGACAAATACATACTAACGAATACATATCTTATTAAAATCACTTCTTAGCAGACTGTTTGGAATGATTCAGCTCACCTCATGTGGCTTACCTTTCATGCTGCTGTTGCCACTGCTGAAATGCCCCACCTACCGCTTCACTGTGCTCACATCTGCTGTTTGGTCTCCATACATGCTCAGCAAGTGTTGATGAATGTCAATGGGTGCCATTTTTTCCACATGGAGGAATTCAGTTCCACCCCTTTGCTCCATCCTCACTCCCATGTCAGATGTCATTGTGTCAGACTGCCCCTCTGCTGCCATCTGTTGCACGGCAACAACGTGGAGTATTGGTGGGAAGGTTCATCCTCTACTGCCGTACCACCAACATCCACCTCTGATGTTGTGGGCCAACATCATAAAATAGGAGGCTTTACTTTTGTACAAGCCTTGGTATAATGAAAACCACTGAACTAAAAATAGCCTTAATAGAACATCGTGAAATTTGAGAAATTCAGAATTATTACACCTCTTAGGTCCAATCTAATGTCGGCTACTCCAGCTTCTTCAAAATAACAAAACCTTCTCAAAGGAAAGGGTGGTTCGTCTGTTGATATGTATCAGCTGTATTTCACACTCACCACTAAATATTTTGTTTCACTTTAGCTTTTCAACAAAATCAAGTACTTAATAAAGTACCTAAAATGAGAATTTTCATATATGTAGGCAGAAGCTAATTATAACATACATCTAAGTAACAACACTTTTTTTTTTAAAAGGAGACTTGCAAAATAAAAACAGTTTTGACTACTTGCCTGATATTCTCTAACTTATGCAGCAAGTCTTTTAGCTTCTTTGTCATACGACAATTTTGTTCCAAGGTAACCCTCCAAGTTGTTTTCATTCCTTTTTTTTTTTTTTTCTTCATTAGCTACCATCTTTCAGGACAAAAAAAAAATATCTTAGTTGTGTTGAGAACTGTGTAGTGAATTGAACTACTGCTTGGCTATTACTTTTTTGAATCATATAAATGCACATACAACTAAGTCTACAATTTGTATTTTCAGAACATATCTCACAAATGTAGGAACAAAGTTCTGTGAAGTATCAAAGTTTCTTACTGTGATATTCCTAAGCGTGAGTCCTTGTCAATCTGTGAAGTTTGTGGTGCTGTTTCCTGCATGAGGCCTGGCTCACCTCACACCAGCATGCCAGTCTTACTGTTGTGTGGCTGCATTGACTTCAGTATGCCCATGCCTAATTTATACCAACTTGAAGTGAGGATCAAATCTCACTCTGAATAAGTACCCATCAGAATACTAAGTGCTGAGATCATGTAGATTATATTACAAAGTGTATGAAAGCCATATATTGTGCTTTGAGTACATTACTGCAAACTGATGGCTCGATGTAGAGACTACAGGTGTGTTTATGTGTAAGTATGGTTAAGGCTCTGCCTGGAAACTTCTTACATTAATGTCAACATTTGTACATACTTTCTACAATCAGCATATAAAATGTTAGCCAATGAAGTACTAACAAAAATATTCATTACTTCATTACTTCTTGCTGACTTGAGACTTATTCCAAGCTATTCTTGAAAGCAAGATCGTGAGTTTATCCTGTCTTAGGAGATAGTACCTTTGCAGGTTCAAAGTTACAAATGTTACCTATAATTTAAAGTGTAACTTGAAATGTGATTTTTGTAAGCTAACTAAATAAATTATTTTTCCAAGCAACACATAGCATCTGTATTCATTCGCCTGACACTGCCAAATTTTTGTAAAGACCTGTTTTATTTAATTGATCTTTTTTTCTTTTGTCCAAAGACTGTATGCTTGGTGTGGATTTCTTTTCTTGTCTAATTCTGCTTTTTAACCTGCTTTTGAAAACAAAAAAAAATGCTCTTGGATTTTTGATTTATGTTTTCTTCTTCTGTAACATTTACTTAAAAACTAAGATGGTAGTTTTGAGGTGAGACTTACCGGTTTTCTTCAAAAGCGTGTGTTTAAAGCATTTATTTAGGTATAACATTTATTTACTTTTATTGACCAAAAAAAAAAAAAATCTAGCAACATATAACAGTCTTACAATAGGAACGAATATTTACATTGGCCATTAATCACTGAGTGCTTTCAGAGGTGTCCTTGAATGGGACAAGCTCCTTAGTGAGCATGAGTGAGAGTCATTTGACTAAATGTGGGTGTGCCTCCATCTAGACAAACCTACCTTTGTAGTCAACAGAGTACCTGGGACCCATGGCATGATTCATCTTGCCCCAAAGTAAAGTACCTAAGGTTTGATCAAATTAATTGCTGCCAGCTGCACTAACTCTATTGGCTGGATCTCCATTTGGGGAGAAAAAAGGAAAGCAGGTGGCTACTTTCCATAGGTAGGCCTGCATTATAGGCACTGAAGTCAGGTGGGATTCATCATGTCCACCTGCAGGGTGGGGTTTACCCATGAGTGTTTCATCTCAATTCCAGGGTAAGTCCTTTATTATCTTAAATAAAAGACCACTGAAATCAGTGGACCTGGATGCATTTAAACATGCAAAGAGATTGAGCTGTCACAGTATTTAATTGAACAAATATAATTTTTGCAGAGCTAAATGTATATAGAAGCATTTCATGGATGTGCAAAGTTCAAGCGAGGAGGCAGCTCAGCACCATACAGCCATTCACTCACTCCACCACAGTGGGATGGGGGAGAGAATCAGAAAAAGGTAGAACTTGTGGGTTGAGATAAAGCATTTTAATGGAACAGACAAGGAAGGGAAAATAATAAGTGATAAAAGAATACACAAAACAAGTGACGCCCAGTACAATTGCTCACTACCTGCTGATTGATGCTCAGTCAGTCCTTGAACAGCAGCTGTCCCCCCCGACCAACTCCCTTCAGTATTTTGGTTCAGCATGACACCATGTTATGAGACGTCCCTTTGGCCAGTTTGTGTCACTTGTACTGGTTCTGTCCCCTCCCAGCTCCTTGTGCACCCCCAGGCTCTGGCTGGCAGGGCAGCATGAGAAGCTGAAACATGCTTGACTTCGTGCAAGCACTGCTCACCAACAACAAAGACATTGATGTGCTATAAATGTTATTCTCACCCTAAATCCACAACACAGCACCATACCAGCTACTGTGAAGAAAATTAACTCTACTCTAGCTGAAACAAGGACAATTTTAAAATATGAAATAAAACACACAAAAAAAGATAATATGCTTTTCATCATTCTATATAAGAAGTTTTCTTGTGACAAGATGACCAAAATACAGTTACTTTATATCCTAAGAAATCACTCATTTAAAGCCCGTAATTATTTTACTAATTCAATTCTCAATTACATATTCCCTTGCCTGTTGGAGTTAAGAGTTTCTGCATGTCTTTTACATAGCTGTAATCTGCAGGGTTTTTTTTTTTTATGGCAAACATCGTGTTCTCCTCTCAGACCATTTTTTCTCTATCATCAGTATGTCAATTCTAGTTTTACCCATGAAAATAAGGTCAGTAAGGTTGAAAACGAAGTTATTACTTGGTGTCCTGTAGCAATGTCCACCGAAACTATCAATTTACAAGTTTTCATACCCAGAAGCAGTACAACAATAGGAGTAGTCACAGATGCCACGGAAGCATCATAGTGGACACATTTTACTGTAAATGTTTTAGATTCTTTTTTTGTTCTAGTGGATAGGTGCTATTTTACTGCAACATACAGCAACACATTCTTGTATTAAAAATGATGCTTCAAAGGAACATTCAGTAACTGATGTTAACTAATAGTATCTTTTAATTGGATGCAAAAAAAGTGATTTTTGGCTACTGCTACTCCACTGTTAATCCCATTTAATGAGGCTTTAGGGGTGGGTTGGCCTAGGCATTGAGTTGAAATAACTTTCAGCTGAGATTATTTAAAAAAAAAAAAGGAAAAAGATCAGTTTTCTTTATAGGCTTCTCTACAGTTTTCACCAGCTTCTATGATTTAACCTGTGAGTTCTGATCAACTTCCAGTTTAATTTGCTGTATACATTTTGTCTACCCTCTGGCATTTAATTGGGATGCAAAATTCTTTCTTCTTATCTGTGTTGTATTTTTTGCGTGTTTGTTTTCTATGGGAGAAAGATTAGTCTGACGATGATTGGGGCAAGAAAATACAACGGAATCAGTGATGTGAACTTAGAGCTGTCCTATACCCTGTATTCTTTACAAAGGTGTATTTCTACATCTCACAGAACTGATTTCTGAACCACAGGGCCATTAATTCGGTTATAAAACTGTAATAGTGAAGTCTATATATTGTGTATAATCTATAGTTAAAATCTATAATTATGTTAGTCCACGTTTTTAATCACATTACTTATATATAAATTATGTGGTCTTACAGTAGTAACACTGTGGAGAAGAAGCTGAGGGTATTGCAGCTCAACTGTAAGGCACAGAGCCATGGGAAACCTGACTTTATTAATTCCAGAGCTGCCTGGATTTTTTAGAATATTTTCCCTAAGATTCATTTGTAGTTGGTAATGTGTGAGCATGAACATGTTTTCAAGTGGTTGTAAAAGAGAGAGGAAAAAAACACTACCCAAATAATTCATTTCAAAATCTTCCCACTGCTTCTGAAAGTCAGATTTCAAGTATAAATCCATTTTGTTTTATTTTTGTTTTATGTAATTTGTGCTGGCTGGTATTTTTGCTTTGCAGTGGAACAAGTAGCAGCTTCAGTTCTAAGATACCCATTTTTGCCAGATATTTTTAAAGAGATAAAATCAAAAGAAGTTATTGTTATAGGTGTCCCATCTGTATACACTGTAACTTCTTAAATATTGTATGTTTACTCTGCTTTATCCATTTCTTAGTGGTGTTTATTTCCAGTGGATATTTTGGGCATGTGCAAATCAACTAGAGTGTTCCCTGTTTCCATCTGCGTCTTCCAACGTACATGTTGGAAAAAAGCAGTTATGCTGCATTTTAAAATGCTTGTTAAGGTCAGTACTTAGTTGAAGTCACAGGTACTTCAGAGAGAACATGATGGAATTTTACTGGCATTTTATAAGAAGAATTAGCTACAATAAATAATATAGGAATCCACAATGGGGGAAAAAAGTGGGGGGGGGGCGAGGAACATCCTATTATGTAGTGTTTGCATTACAAAATCACTTAGTTGGGAACTGGACACCCATTGTATTAAACATCACGAAAAGAAGAAAGCTTACTGTAGCTGCCTTTAAAAAGCTTTCAAAAGTAGGAATGTATTTCCAGATTTTATATTAGTTTGTGTCAGCTCGTCTTTTCTAAAGAATGGTTTATAGGATTCACCCAGTTGCCAGTAGTTCTGAATACCTTCCTTCCATATCTATTGACAAGTTTGGATTGAGATAAGCATTAACTGGGGTAGTCTTGTGTGACTGGTCTGTAGCATCGTGGAGTGGCCTCATGTGCTGTCCTAGAGTAATGAGATGTCTCGTCTTTGCCTCTGAAGTGGTGACTTCCAAAAAGGCAATGATACACATAACACCACAGCTGGCACAGACTGTTGCAACCAACGTCTGAAATAGAGACAGAACAAACTAAGACTGACTTTGCTAAGAAATGGTTCCAAAAATTCACCCCATGTATACTCTATCTAGAAAAGCAGTGTTATTCCTCTTGGTCTAATGTAAGCTCTGTTTTTTGGCAGAAATTTTTGAATAAATTCAACCATTAGGACATCCACTAAATATAGATATAACAAAACTTAACACCATAAATCAAGTTAGGAGAACAATTTTTCAGATTTCATAGCTAGGCTTTTGGTCATCTTCTCAGAGTTCCTGAGCATTGCTCTCTTGCCTTAAGGTAGGATCAACAGATGCATGTGCAACTTTCCATTTCCCAAATCCTTGTGCAATGGGTCTTATCTGCTTTATTTGTTTGAGTTTATATGTTATGCTTCTTTAAAAAGAAACTGATGAGGTCAGGATCCTTTGGAGAAAGGCAGGAAGGCTTCTCCCCACGGAGTAAATGAACGCGCACAGGGAGAGCTTTCAGAATTTGGGGTGGGGCTTTGAGAGAGGGAGAGCTCAGCAAGAGGCAAAGCTGGGACATTGCAGAGAGAAGCAGGGAGCAGACGCATGGCCAAGCAAAAGCCCTGGGAACTTTGAAGGGACTGTGCAGCGTTTACTGTAACTCAGAAAACCACCATGTTGCTGGTCTTATACCAGCCCTAGAAGAAAGGACTCCTTTGAGGGCAGGAGGAAATTTGTTTGTGGATACTTTTAATCTTCCTCTGTTTTACAGAAAGATTTTAAGATCTCACTTTCTTAAAAGCGTAATTCTTCTAACCTATGTTTTGACAAAGTCTCTTCTTTTCCTGCTTAAAATCTTTGTAGTCTTTGAGGGGGGAATTAGCTCTAAGTTGAGGGTTCACAGTGGCCCACCTGATATCCCTGGTTGAGTCAAGGCCCCATCATGCTCTGTCAAGATCTTTCTTCAAAATTCTGTCCTGTACTGCTTTTTACACTTTAGCTCAGCATCTTAGTACACAAGTCTCCTGCTGAGCGTGATTATCTGCATGCACCTGTGTACACTTGTTTCTTTTGTGTGTGTTTGTAGTGAGCCGTTCTAATTTTCTGCCTAATTCTCTTCCCTACCTCCTGTTATCAGCTCCAGCCTCTGTCCTCGGAGTAGCCAGCTAGTCTTCTTCCACCAGTAGTCAATTAACAAGTCACAAATTGATTAGAGTTTTTTTTACTTCTTTTTGTCATATCATTGATTATTTAGTCTGGAGAAGAGGAGGCTCAGGGAAGACCTTAGTGGTCTCTCCAACTGCCTGAAATGAGGTTGTGGTGAGGTGGGTGTCAGCCTCCTCTCTCAGGTAGCTAGCAATAGGATGAGAGGGAATGGCCTCACGTTGTGCCAGGGGAGGTTCAGCGTGGATATTAGGAAAAACTTCTTCTCCAAGAGAGTGGTCAGGTACTGGAACAGGCTTCCCAGGGAGGTGGTTGAGTTACCATTCTTGGAGGTGTTCAAGGTATGTCTGAATGCGGGACTGAGGAACATGGTTTAGTGGGTAATCTTGGTGGCAGGTGGATGGTTGGACTAGATGATCTTGGAGGTCTTTTCCAACCTTGATGATTCTATGATTTACATACTCCTTCTGGTAATGGAGCTTCTTCTTAATCCAAGGAAAGTCACATCTCAGCTCTTTTTGGATTCTTTCTGGTTAGATTCACTAAGGTGAACCTTTCTTGCCTAGTTCCAGCTATTCCACATGTTCAATCACTGCTTCATACCTTCATGCTCTGGCTGCAGTTGGCACTTGCTGGCAGCAACCCTTGATTTATCCAAATTTCATTATACATTTATTGGCAAGAACTGATCTCAGAGCAAACTGCTCAAGGTTTAAACACAGTTTTAAAGAAAATGAGACTTAATGCAAAGTAAGGCAATACTCTTTCCAGAATGTAAACAACACAAACAGTGGTACAGTTTTAAGCAAAAATTTAATCTACTTTAGAATCCTGTCTCAAAATATCAAGGAACACTCCTGAGAACTGTACAAGTACATCATGTGATTTTTTTTCAAGATATTTTTCTAGCATCCAACGGTTTTTGTTTCATGGAGTTCCTGGACCTGTGGTGATAGCTTTGTATTTAATAATATCCTCAGGTTTTCTTCTTCTGTGAAATTGTGCTGACATTTTGAATCTGCATCAACTTATCAATAAGATTCTTCAGCAGAATTCTGCTACTTGACTGATCAGTGTGCATATAGTCACCCTTTTGAATAAGCCTCCAGCAAATTCTTAATTCCAGTGATCTAACTCTTAACAGAGTAAGAGAGAATTTGTCTTCCGAAGACCCTTCTTTTATCCTAAAATGTGCTCTTTTAAAATTAATGTAGAAAATATACTATACAAGTTGTATGTTTCCTGGTCAGCCTCTGCTGTGGCTGTTCTGTGGTACAAATGCTTCAGCAGCAAGGATCCCATCTGAATGGGGATTTTTTAACATGGAAGTTTTTATTAGGGTAATTACTTTGTAGTTAGTTTTTTTGTGATTTTTTCCCCTAAGAACCAGGGCTGCTCTGGTGAACAAATAAGATCAGCTAATAAAAAAAATTGAGACCAGCTGATGTAGGAGCTGCAAGGGAATGAACGGACAGAAGACAACAGGGGCCTAGCAAAACTGTTTTCTTCAAAGTGTATTTTCTGAATGAAGGTGGGAGAGAAGGGCCTGCACTAGTCAGGTATGTAACTGCAACTGCATTTTTTTTATGCAACAGTAGAAGCCTGCTGATTTCTGTTCAATTGTTTTATACTGGAATTCAAAGCCCATGTAACTTTGCTGGATCTGAAAAGACTGCTGTAATATAGGAATTTCCCTCTGAGATATTATTCTGCAGGTAAACCTACAATACAGCCACAGTTTTGTTCAAGCATACACAAAATTTAATCTGCAAAATACCAGCCACTGCTGCAGACAACTTGGTTCTTAAATCACCTCTGATCTCTGCCTATCTGGAAGTGTCTTCCTTCTTGTCTGACCCTGAAGAGTCCAAGATTTTTCAAACTTGGTAATTCTGGGAGAAGTCCATTGTTTTACAGAATATAGGAGTGTTTTTCCTGAACAATTGCAATGACCACCAGAGTCTTGCCCTGCTGCTAGCGGTATCTATGCTGTAGGCTGGGGAGAGGATGTTGCAGGGATGGGCTGTTCTTCTCTAAAGCCAGTGCTGACAGCAGTATCCTCCATGGTGCCGGCGGGACTGATGTGGGTGACTCAGCAGGGGTTGCTCTTCCATCTGTGTCAGTACCAAAACAATGTCCCAGCATGATGCTGGAAGCTGTACAGGGAATGAGATGTAAAAGCTGACTTTTCAATGTTCCATTACTCTGTTTAGTGTTTGCTTGTCTTCTCTATTGTGCATTTGACGAAATTTTAATTATTATTTATTATACTTTTAATGCTGTGTACCAAATACTGAGGATGTGATTCTGTGATGTATGAAGATGGTTGATAAATAAAATAATCAGTATTATGCAAAAGAATAATTTTCTGAAAATTGGCCCCTCTTGCAATGAGTAACTTCAGTGAGCTGGTACTTCTGTAGAACGCTTTACTATTCTCATGGTTTCTGCAGCTTTTTTTCCTACGTGCCAAAGCTGTAATTGAATCTACCCTCTTGTATCTCATATGGTAGGTAAGGAGTGATACCCACTCTTAACTTTTGGCTTAATTTCCAGGTATATAAAATGCCTTGGCAAAAGTAAGTCTGCAAGCTTGTGGCTAACCCAGGAAAAATCCTAGTCCCAAGTCTCCTTGCTTTTCTAGCTGTAAGACTCTGCAGTAATCTACTTACGGTATTTATGGGTAAAGTTCTTTATCTGCACTAAAAATGACATTAACTAATATAACAAGTTGCCTTTGTTAGTAGGCTAAGCAGAGTGAAGAGTGCAGTGGCACTGTTTTTCACCAGAAAATGTAAGATATCTTTCTACTGCTATATTTTCATTTCTCTTTTTTAAAAAAAAAGAAAATGGCAAGACCCTTGCAGTACCTCTATAGACTTTGCATTGCTAATTTTGAGTCCATGTAAGTGAGCAATTGTGAGACGTAGCCATGCCAAGCACAGAGGTGAATTAGATTTGAGTTAGGGGAGCAAAGGGGTAAATCAACACAGGAAGATTCTGAAAGAAAATGCACAAGTCATGGAAAGAAAACAGTACTTCAAAAGGCACAAGCCTGTGATTGGTTACAGCTGTCAGGAAACATTAGTCCTGCTCCCAATCTTCTTTTCTTTTCTTCTCTTTTCTTTTTTTTTAAAGAAAGATCTGAAGAATTTGATTTTAATTATGTAAAATAACATGCTGGGGAAGTTGAGCATGCCAGAGACTACCCTGTATCTAATGTTTCGCATAATTTTTCTGCTGCCATGGCTGCCAGCTTCTATACATGCTTGTCATGTGAACTGCCATTCCTCAAGGCTTTGGGATTATTTTGGTTTTGTGCCATAACGCTCTGTTCTTGTTGCTTTAAACCTGATTAATGAATTGGAAGTTGAGTTGATTTAGTACTTCGGATACCAGCACAAAATTAATAGTGGTAAAGAATTTCTCCGATCCTAGTGCTTTACTCTTCCTGTTATCTTCAAAGGAGGGAGGAGAAAAATAGCAGGTTAAGTTTTAATATAACTTTGTTTCATTAAGCCCTAGAAAATCAGATGCAAATAAGGGAAACGGAAATAGGGTGAAGTCTCCAGGCAGTGTCAGAGCAGGTACAGTAGCTGCAAAGACATGCAAAATTGTTTCTGTGTTTTGTTTGCCTTCCAGCTAGGAAAACATTCTCTCCCCCTTTAACAACAACAAATAATATCAAAGGTCTGCCCAACTAAGAGTAAATACCTTTCTTATCCTCCTTGATTCTGCCTGGCATGAGTGTAGCTGGGTTTCCCACTGCACTGGAGGGAGTTCAGAGCACAGAACAGCCTGGGAACAGGAAGTAGGCCTGGGGACGCAGAGTGCTTATGCTGCTATGCCAAAGTGTCACAGAGCACTACTGTGTTCTCCATGCCCCCAGCTCAAAGGGAAAGTTTTGTTCCATCGGTTCTGGCAACTTCACAATTCCCCTTCTAAGCCCCTGAAACTGAGCTGTGGTAGTGTTAAAGAAGATATACTGTGAGAGGAAAACTGGACAAAAATCCCAAAACATGAGTGAAGCTAAAGCACCACCACATACTTTAATATTGCCCGTTGCATAGGAACAGCAGATAAAATAAGCAATCAGGGAAAAAAAGGCTGTTCTGATAGCACCAAAAATGTGCTATTGGGATACACTGGGGGGAAGATCCTCGACTCACCTGTTGGGAGAGCTGACCATGCCTGAAACTTACCCTACAACAACATTTACAAGGATAAGAAAGCACCACATTGCTTCCTCTGGAAATCACACGTGCTTTTCTAACCTTTTCCACTCCTGACATTCACTGCTGATAAAAGGAAAAGGCAACAGAGTGTGTAAAGTTCATTGTGGTGCAAGCTGATAAACTGGCTCTGTATGTTACTGGGCCAGAATCTATTTTGAATTTTCAAGAATAGCAATGAATTTTAGAATGAGTCTCAGGTTACTGAGAGCATAGTATTAGTATGTTCTGAATCCTTGGTTTGCCATGCAGGTTTAGTACATCTACTGAAGGGAAATCGCATTAACTAAATAAACCCAAATAGTCCCAGGGGTTTATGTAGGATGCTGTCTCAGCTTCAGATGTTTCAAACTTTGGGTGTTCGTTTCCTTTAATGCAAGTCTCCAAATGTCTGTAGTTCAAAGGGAGGAAAAAATGCATTTGTGCTTAAATCCCACTGTGTACTGTTTATTCTGTTAGTGACAGTGATCCAGGCCTTTGTATCATTCTTTATATCAGAGTTTGACACTTGGATGTCTACAGTTGGATTGGCTGTTAGTTACAAATACTGTTGCTTCAGTCATTGCTTGAAACACTGAGACGAAGCCGAGGCTTCTTGTTTTATTTGTCTTTCCAGCACAATTTATCTACATAGGCCAACACAATCAAATTACACGGGACTCTAAATATTGCCTAGTCTGATATGTTAATTAGAATTCTTAATGGTTACCATTCAGCTTATCATTCAACGTATCTTAAAAATTGTCCAGTGAACATCGCTAACAGCCACACACATTTGTTTTTCAAAGCTGAACAGACTTTCCATTGGCACATATCCTGACAAAAAAAAAAAAANCTGCAAGGAGAAATACCATTTGTGCTGATTCAAAAACACAAAAGTAGAAAATCACTGATAATTCAAATCGTGATATTTATCTTGCATTAAGCCTTTCTTATCCACCTTTGTCTTTGAAATAGTGCCTTATAAAAACATTTCTTTTCAAATGTATCGTAACCTAATTGGGTTACACAATATTGTGAGTAATTGAAAATGCCATGATGATTGCATTGCCTTTTCCACACTGCTTCCAGATGAACTGCGTTTCCACAGAAAATGTGGAAGTGGAGCATATGCTGTAACTGACTTTTTTTATATTCATAAAGAAATTGCCTCATGTGCCTCAGAGCAGAATGTCATCTGTGAATGAATAAGGAAAAATATTCCATGCTACTACGGGTGGTTATAATTAAACTAAAAAATTTTAGACACCTTAAAAGTAATTCAGATGCACAGCTAGGTGTTTTGCACCAGTCTTTAAAAATACAAATCTCAAAATTTCAGTATAGCTTTCCGAGTTGCAAGTGGTTCTTATATTTTGTTTCACATGTGCATGTTTGAGGGTCTAGATACTAAGCTTGAAAGAAGATGGACATTTTCTTTTAAAACAGGTATATCTTACCATGAAGTTATATAAAAAAAATCTCCTGGTCAAGGTAAAGTCAGTACAATTTTCAAGAGATTAAAACTTGTTAAATATTAGTACAGATAGCAGTTTTGTTGCATACAAATCAAGGCTTCATTTAGTGAAAATGAAATCAGGAGTTTCATTCCAGCATACCAAATGCACAGCTACTCTTACCAGAGGCAAGATCAGAACCAAGTAAGTTGCCTCACAAGTAGGCTGACTTAGAGCTTGTCTGTTTCCTTTGTGATTAGGGTAGGCTTACCCACAGCTATTGAGTTGCTAGAAAAAGAAGTGCAACTTCTATTAGATAAATTGCTCATATTAAATGGCACACATTTTAAAAAAATAATGAGACTGAGTGGGAATGACTTCATGGACAATGGAAGCATACTAGTTTGCACAATTGACACAGAAGAAAACAGACTTCTTCCAGGTATGAAAGATTTTTTATCATTTTCTTTGGGAATGTCAAATATCTTTAGAAGTTTGTCAGCTTACTCTAACCAAGTAATGGATGCTTGCACAGGTACTGAACAAACAACGTGCTGGAGAGATCTGTACGTTACGTTCAGACACCAGTAAACACAGAGAGTTGCCAAGCTGAGCAAATGTTAGCTTTCCAGTTGAGTGAACAAAAAAAACCTGATGTGCTTAATTCAAACTGATTAGGCAGTACTTGAATGAGTACTTTTATGTAACTTCTTTGTTAAGGCAGTTCTGTTGGCTGACATTTTTAATCCCTGCTAGCTTGTTTCTGAAATGGTGGAAGATAATTGGTATCTGTAAAGAAGGAAGAGAAGTCTAACAAATCAAGATAAAAAGCAGAACTTCCACTTGTCTACAGAATTAGTTAGAAATGAGGCATCACTTATCTTAACCCTCTGCAGTAAAAAGAATGGCAAGACATAAGGAACCAAAGTTCAATTTCTGGCTACTGTGGGTGAAGTCTTGTTCCAGTCAAGCAGATTGCAATGTTTGCATCAACATCAGGAAGAAAAATCATCTAGGATCCTCCTTCTTTGTCTTGACTGTATTCCCTCTTCATATGACTTTAAAGAGCCTTGCAATCTCTAGTCTTGGTTCTCATAAATCAGTAGGAATGAATCCACTGGCAATGCTCATGTACAGGATCCAGTGTGCTGACTTCCATCTTTGATCATGTAGACAAGATTTTGGAAATCCCACAGCAGTAACATGAAATTCAAGTAATATTTAGTGCTACAGGCTGGAAGATACCACCAATTTACGTGACTCTTAGCTCTTTTAAAGTTTTGGCCATGCTAAAATTTTAAAATACTGAAACCTGAAATCTTCTTTAGTTCAGATATATCAGAGTTCCAGTTCTTGGTAGGTGATCAGTAATATTACTGTACTCATTATTTTCATGTTTTTTATATAAATAAAGCCTTGTAAATACAAATCCACTGCTCAGAGGAGCTTGTATCTATAGTGGAGTGGATAACTCTTTAGTGGGTAATTCAAAATGTGTAACTCAGTTTGTAGAATTGGTTATTTGTCTTTAGAGGTCTTCCCATGAAACGAGTAAAACTTTAATGTTATCTATAGCTTGAGGTATTCTGAATATTATTATCAATTTGGTTTTACATTTGTATCGTAATACAAATCATCTTGAGTGCCGTCCCATGGCACATACAGAACAACCAAGTGGTCAGACCCAGTCAGTGTGACTAACCTGATCTCCTTCTACGATCCACTTAGGGGACAAGGGGAAGGCTGTAGATGATTGTTTTTCTTGGACATCAGCAAGGCATTCTATACTGTTTTCCACAGGCTTCTCATGGGAACAGTGACTGCTCATGGCTTGGACAGAAGTACTATTCACTGGGTAAAGAACTGGCTGGACAGCTAGGCCCAAAGTGTCGATGTGAATGGAGCTAAATCCAGTTGGTGACCTGTTACAAGTGGTGTTCCCCAGGGCTCAGAACTGGGGCCAGCTTGAGGGCAGGAAGGCTTTGTAGAGGGAACTGGAAAGGCTGGATTGATGGGCCATGTCCAATTGTATGGCATTCAACAAGGCTAAATGCTGGGTCCTGCACTTGGGTCATAACACCCCCATGCAGCAGTATAGGCTTGGGGAAGAGTAGCTGAAACCTGCCCGGCAGAAAAGGACCTGGAGATGCTTATCAACAGCCAGCTGAATGTGGGCCAACAGTGTGCCCAGGTGGTCAGGAAAGCCAGTACCATCCTAGCCTGCATTAGAAATAGTGTAGCCAACAGGACAAGGAAAGTGCTTGTCCCTCTGTGCTCAGCACTGGTGAGACCACATCCTGTGTACTGTGTTCAGTTTTGGGCCCTTCACTAATAGGATATTGAGGTGCTCAAGTGTGTACAGAGAATAGAAACAAAGCTAGTGAAAGGTCTAGAAAACAAGAGTCATGAGGGAACGGAGGCTGCTTAGTCTGGAGAAGTCTGAGGGGAGAACTCATCACTTTCTACAACTGCCTGAAAGGAGGTTGCAGCGAGGACGATGTCAGTGACATCCTTAGTGACAACTGATGGGACATGAGGAAATGGTCTCAAATTGTGCCAAATTGGATGTCAGGAAGAATTTCTTCACTGAGAGGGTGACCAAGCATAGGAACAGGCTGCCTAGGGAAGTGGGGAAGTCTCCATTCCTGGAGAAATTGAAGAGATGTGTAGACATGTCAGTATGGGATGTGGTTTAGTGATGGTACTTGGTAGGTCAGGTTGATGGTTGGACTCGATGATACTGACGGTCTTTTCCAACCTAAATTATTTTATAAATGACAGATCTTGATTTCATTATGGAGTCCTTAGTTTTGAGGAGGAATGTGAAGATGGACGAAAAAATTTCTACATACTGTAGTTAATGAAAACAGAAACAAGGATATATGTATATATATATATACTAGGAGATCAGTCAGTCAATCAGCTTTTCTTAATAGGGAAAGGGAGAGATTGACAGAGCTGTGTTCGGTTGGAGATTCTTAACTGAAACTCAGGAAAGCTGTTCAGCAACTTGTGGTTGAGAAAAAAAATGAAACCATAATTTTTGGTGAGCATTTACGTTTTTTTATCTCAACCCTCCTTTGGAAACTAGAGTACTCTGCCAGCTTTGTTATTAAAATCGCTGCTATGAATTGCCATTGAAATCAGGTCTTTTTCTGAAGATTACTATGGTAAAGCTGAATATAAAAAGGTTATAAGTCAAAAGGCAAGCATTCTTTTCCCATTATCACAATTTTTATTAGTTAAAATACGGTAAAATTCACTTCCACTTTTTACTTTTTTGTTTGTTTTTAATCATGTTTTCTTTCCATGCCAGAAGTCTTCCAAAAGTTCAAGAAACTGGCTGAGCTTCTATTTCATGCGGGACTTTTCCTAAGTATCTTCAGTAGTATTGCAACAGTACAGTCTACTTCAAGATACAAAAAAACAAAAATGTCAATAACTAATAGAGAAACTGAAAAATTGAGTATTTCAAGACTGTAATGTCAGTGTAGCAGAATCTGGATGTGTTTGTTTGTAACCTACAGAAGAAACTGGTATCATGGCTTTTGGTACTCAGCTATATTATTTTTAAGAAGCAAGAGTTTGGGGAACAATCTCTGTCTTTCAGTTGTTCTTGGTGCGGGGAAGCTTTCAATGAAATTAAAATTTGGTTTCCCTAACATGTAAGCCAACTCCTTAGGTAGTATCTTATGGTACTACCTAAGCACACAACTTGAAGCAATAGCTGAAATGAAATTCTGAAGCTGAAAATAGCTTTTGCAGTGTAGCTGATAGAATAGATCCTGCTTATGAACATTGTGTTTAATTTGCGTTGTTTTCACCCTTAAATGGAAAGGAGTCCTTAAGATGCTAGAATTCAGACCACACTGTCTGTTTCTATTGTTGCAGAATTCAGTACTGCGAAGGCAAATGCAGTTGTCATCTTTGTTTTAGTACTAGCCAGTGCTCTGTAGTGACATTTTAGAACTGCAGGCACAGTTTTAGCTGTGACTGCAAATTGCTTCTTGGCTGGTAAAAAGCACAAGGGAGGTGTTAGTGCCATTGTCTGAAGTTTATTTCTGAATGCCTTCCATATTAAAGGCAAGATGCCAGTTTCCTTCGGGTTCTTTTTTCTGGGTTTCCTTTGGCTTCCAAAATGGAGATCCATCTTCTGATGCTGACCAAAGTCTCCAGCTTCTCCCTGATTTGAAGTTTTCATTCTCATTTTAGACATATCGTAGGGTCTCCAGAGATTTGTGACTTACATACACAAAATTACATATTCTTCAAGGGGAGATCAGACTATGCTTACTGATGAACTCTCATTCAGGGAAGAATAATCTATGCTGAACTCCTCAGATTTAGCAGTTGCCTTTAATATTGCTTACCTGAGGTGCTCTTGATGCTTATCAAGACCTTGACAGGAGTGATTAGAGTCCAGTCATTATTACAATTCCTTTTTTCTTGAATATTCACTGGGATCAAGACTGCACAGCTGCCCCACTAGGAATAATTGACTATTTAAACATGAAGTTCATGAAAATATTTTGTCTGGCTGCTTCACTGCCGTCTCATCTTGTGTACACTATGTGCCTTCCTAGGCTGTAACCTCTGTAGCGCAGTACTGTCCTTGTAAAGATCTCTGTCATGTTGTGAATACAGTGAATCTTGGTACTGGTGGAGACCTTAGGAGGGTATTCCAGTCCAAGTTCTAAATACTAATATACTAGTATATTAATGACTATTAATTATTTTTTCTAGTATATAGCTAAAGGAAAAAAATGTTTAGTGTGTTTTTAAACATTAGGAGAAAAATTATAGATAATGTGTTCAAATTTTGAACTTTCAGATCTTTTAAATAGGAAACAGCTTTACTTACTGATGCAGTCAGATAAGTTGCTAAAGTAATCTTAATTCTTTGCTTTCACCTTCTCCTTGCAGATATTACTAGGTTCAGTATGAGTATGTCAACTTAACTGCTCTGTATGCTAGAAGTGCCCAGTCTAATAAACATTAATGACTGACATTTATAATGGCATCAGTCTCGAACTGTGTTGTATCAAAGGTTACTTTGCTAGCCAGTCCATCTTTCACATCCTTTTCCACTGAAATGCCGTTAAAGATGTCAATCAATTACAAAAATGCCAGTGTAAGAATATGTGGACAGCCCTTTCTTGTCTGACTGGTGAACCATCCAATTTGCCAGCCTGTCTGATACAGTTCAGCAGAAAATTCTTAAAGAGGAATGTATTGAGTGAACTCTTCATTCAGTTTCCTTCAAGCATGGGTTTAGAGACTGCAGCCAGAGCACAGAGTTTAGTTGTGATAATAAAACCACTTTATCTTAGTCTATTTCCTGAACTCTTTTTGTTTATTTAGTGCTTACATCATGTGACATTGAATTTCCCATTTTAATAATGTTTTGAATGAAACGTTCTTTCTTGTTCTGGCTTTAAACCTGCTTCCAGATCACTTATTTTTCTGCCCCATTCCATAATGCTATGAAGAACAGCAGAACAGTGCTAACAATGGTACAGACTTCTGAGAGAGAGGGTCTGGAGCAAAGAATTCATTCTCTAAACTAAAGAATTTTGTCAAAGGCAGAAGTAATGAAAAACCAGGAGTCTGGTACTAGATGTCTCTTCAGAAGAAGATGGAATGTCACAATTACTACTTCTCTGTCTCAGACAATGAGCTGAGAAATGTGTTTGTGGACTGTGTCTTCCAACTTTTACTCACAGCCATCTTCAGCTACTTTTAGCCATTCCTACTGGCAGAGACAAAGGCAATTAGACTACAGCAAGCACAGCAACACGTCTAGAAGGCTGTGAAAAGTAGGGCATAGAGGACGAAGGTGAAGAGGAGGCTGGAGTCCGAAAAGCAGTAGCAGTGAATGTAGGAAAGGTCATGCCAAGTCTGACCAAAGGCCCATCTAATCCAGTGTCCTAACTCCAGCAGATCTCACTTATGAGGAAAAGAAGCAGAACTAATGTACTGGTGATAAAGAGAACATTCAGTGAGCAGTGTGTCCCTCACATGGCCTGAGCCTTATTAATGCAGGATCTTTGAGACAGGGATGTTTATGAAGCCAGGGAGGTGATGCTGGTGCTGGCCAACTGCTGCTTTCTGCATAGGACCACTACAGTGAAGAACATAGAAGTTGGCTCTTCAGACACCAAATGGGCACACCTTGGTGACAAGTATTGGTTGCTAATCATGAAAGGGAGCACCTGAAATGGGCAGGAGGAGGTAGAAAAGATGTGCCAGATAAAGCATTCTATTAAGATTTATAACTACAGCTGCCTGATCCCCACAGATATTCTGTTAATGTTCCTCTGCCTGTAATCGCTGCCAATAAGAGCAGATTCAGGCATTGAGTGCTCATATGCAAAGGCAAATATGAAGCTTGGGTAAAATTTGAGGAAAGATTCACACTATGAATAAGTAGTTCTTTCAGTATCTGCAGTTCTACATTTGTAGCATGGCTGCATCAGTGAATGTCTCAAAGTCAATCCAGAAATAGTGGCCTGTAGAAGGTGGCTTGAGGAGATGATAAGCACAGACAAGGAGGGCACACAGGTATTTCTTCAGAATATTGTCTCTGTGGACAGAAATCTACGCATCCCTTTAAGATTTTGATAGATCATCCTCCTGTGGGTTTACTCAATCTCTTTTTGAATCTGCACCAACTGTAGAATTTGAGGCTTTCTTTGGCCAGGAATTTCATAGCTTTAACAGCACAGTGGTCAAGAAATATTTCCTCCAGATACTTTTGAGCCTAGCCCTATTCATTTTGCTTGCTCTTCTCTAATTGTTAGATTGAAAGAGACATTGAAAAATCTTCTCCATTTCACTCTGTATCATTTAAACTGGTATTTCACATTAAATGGTCTCTGCTCCAGACTGAAGAATCTTATACAGTTAGGATAACAGAATGTGGTCAGGCACTGGAACAAGCTTCCCAGGAAAATGATCATGGCCCCAAGCCTATCAGTGCTCTAGAAGCATTTGGACAGTGATCTTAGATACAAGATCTCTGTAACTCTTTAACTCTTAGGTTGCCCTGTATGGCGTCAGGAATTGGACTCAATCATCCCTGTGGGTCCCTTCCAGCTCAGGATATTCTGTGATTCTGTGATTTCAGTCTTCCTGTTT
Organism: Penelope pileata; assembly: GCA_013396635.1. NCBI lineage: Eukaryota > Metazoa > Chordata > Aves > Galliformes > Cracidae > Penelope > Penelope pileata. The sequence continues at coordinate 85,955 of WBMW01002608.1, forward strand.
TGTGCTCCCTGCCTTCAGTAACACTTGCCCTTTGTTTTGATTTCCTTTCAAATTCTACCTTACTTCTTTTGGGAAACAAGAATCAGACCCACTCACAATATTCAAGATGCCAATGCATCAGGGAGTTATGCAGTGGTATAGTCCTGCCCTCATAATTCCTAACATTCCATATGATTTTTTTTGACTGTTATGAAGTATTAAAATTGTATTTTCATCAAACTATTAACTAAAACCTCTAGATTTCCATCCTGCCTGGCAATAGTCATTCCAAAGCAATAGTCTGTATATAAACTTCAGGTTGTTTTTTTCCTACATGCATTTGTCTAATCTGAATTTCATTTGCCAATTCACTCATTAACATGAGACTTTTCTGAAAATGTCCCTCTTTTATATTGCCTTGGATAGTTTAGTGCCATCACCTCAGTATTCCCTCCTTGTTATTTCATTTCCGAATATGCTGAGGAGCTCAGGTCCCAGCAGAGTCCTAGGGTACCTTATTATTTTCTTTTCAATTCTATTTCCAATCTTCTAAACAATTCTTTATCCATCCAAGGTCCTTCCCATATTGTTTAGTTTATTTAAGAGTCTTTGGCTGAACAACATTACTTAATGCCTTTTGGAAATGCATATAGAACATATCAAAGGAATATTCCTCATTCACATTCTTAACTGCTTTCTCAGAGAAATTAAATAAATTTGCATGGCATAATTTTTCTTTAAAAGCAAATACATTATTTTGACTTTCCCCTATTCATATTTATCTGTATGCATGATAACTTTAGAATAGTTTTCATTAAGTTGCCCAGAGAGTTGCGTGGCTCGTTGATTAGGTCTTCCTTTGATCTCTCTGGAACTTTTGAAAAAAATTTTCTTCATGTTGGCTTTCTAGTACCAAAATGATTTTAGGCAAGTGGCACTTTTCCACAGCTAGTGCTTCTCTGTTTCGTCTTGAGTTTCCTTAGAACTTTGGAGTGAACTGATAGCTAATTATTAGTTTCTTACATCTTTTTCAAGATTCTTCCCATTATTACCATTCTTTTGGCTTGTTATAAATGTTGTTAAATACATAAAACTTTTAGTTTTAGTACAGAACATTTTAAATTGCCTCAGATCTGTTGTTCAGTTTTGGATCTACAAATATTTGCCTTGAGCCCCACTGAATATAAGGGGCCACAGAGTAATGTGAGTATAGGAAAGAATAGGAAGCTTTGATACAGCTCTCAGATACAGATTCAGAGCTATCTTTAAACCCTTGCTGCTTGTGCCATCTATACCCTGCGTAGGACTCTGTAGTGGAGAAAAGATGAAAGATTTGTTTCTTATTTCCAGTTTTAGAACAAACAATACATGACACTTTTGTACTGTACTTACGAATATTGATTCTTAATTGATACAGTAACTTTAAAATAATCAGTTCATTGTGAATGCTGTTTATTTTGTAATGAACCCAACTGAGCTAGTTCTGGGTTTTTGTTTTTGTTTCAGCAGCTTTGAATACAGATCTCAGAAGCACTTTATTTTTGTGAATAAAGTTTGTTTCCGAATTTGTAGACTTCTAACACCATTTTATGAGTTATCAACCTTAGCACTCTGAATTTCTAGCTGTAATACCCCTCGTAAATTGCTCGTCTTCAAGTTTTCAGAAGTATACAAAATAATTTTACAGTACTCAGCAATATGGCATTACTTATTCATTATTGTCCCATTAATTTTCTTGCCCTGAGCCTTGCAATTATCTCTCTACTGCCTACTCTATGATGATTTCATACTAGACCCCATGTTTTTTTAAAGATGGCCCTGGTCTCATGAAAGGGATAAACGAGTACTGTGAAATTTTGGGATGTTCCACTTTTTCCAGATAAAAGATAAGACCTTCACCTCTTTCAGCGTTCAGAATACAAGTTTTTTTTGAGTCTATTCCAGTAATGCAAATATAAATAATAAAAAAAAAACTATACTACCTGGAATGAGCGTTTGGAAGAGCAATGGAGATAAGATAAGCTTTCCCTGTGTGGAATCTTTTCACCTTTTATATATCTTTTCTTCATGTCATGAATTTCCAGTGAAAAGATCAGCAGGAACTGATACAATTTTCTGAATGAAATTGAGTGGACTTCCTTCCCTATTGTCATTTCACATGCTGTACTAATGGTTTTGCAATTCTGTATAGTAAAAAGTATTGGTAATATGGGAGATGAAAGTGGGTGAGGGACCATTCTACATTCCTAAAACTCTGAGGTTTAGGAGAGTATCGTAACTGCTTCTAAATCACAAAACATGAGCATTTTCTCTGTAGCTTCTGACAGAAGTCTCCTGGATTAAATAGACAAAGGACTAGTACATAGAAACTCTTGAAAGGAAGAAAGGAGATACTGATGAAACAAATGAAGATGCAGAATAAAAAATCTAATGTAACTACCATGAGTTGGAAAGGATTTTGCTGGTTTATTTTTGGATGAGCTCCCAACAGAAAAGACTAATATTTAGACTTGTCTATGGCTGTCTATTAGGAAAACGTGTTGCATCATTTGTCTGCTGCTTCCAGGTGCTTAAAAAAGCTCAGTGGTTGCTCCCACTGAAACTTGAGTGCTGTCCAAATGTTAAAATAAATCTCTAAAAAGCTCAGTTCATTGCAGAAGGCCATGCCCTATCAGACAAGAACCAAACTGCCCTACTTCGTCACTGGCACTTCCCCCTAAGTTTTGCTGGCACAAATCTTTGTGGGACCATGTGGTAAACGATCAAGGGCTGAAAAACACCCTTCTTTTCTGCTGGGTTATTTTGAAGCTGCATTTTTCCCTAATTCATTTTAAAGTGTGATACCATAAATAGTTATGCCAACACCCGTGAAGGTGTATTGCACAACTGTCTGGAAATGAGTGCTAGAGGTGGGCATAGCTTAAGCTACATTATTTGTAAATGGAAAATTTTATCTTGTTTAGTCAAGCTGATTCACTGGTTTGACAAAATTGTTGTACTACCGAGAGACCCCAGAGGGCATATAGGCACCAGTATTTCATTTGCATTGAAGTTCAGAGCCTACAAAAATTTCCCCAGAGAAGGAACACATGACGAGTCTTTCAAAAAGCTGTGCATTTTTATAATTAGTTAGTATTTGATTTTATTCTATTTCTTTCAGCTTCTATTCTTCTCCTATACAAAAAGAAGCTTGTTACTTAATTTCACTCAATCAGTTTTTTTTCAATTATTATACAAATAAGACAATTGGATTAAATGCTGTAAAAGTGAAATTATAAAAGTATGTTCTAAATATGTAAATCTGTAACTACTTTATGGTTGTATAAATAATGGTCCCTTCTCTAAAGACTTCACAAACCAATTTGAAAGAAGGAAAAAAGAATGCAATAATTAGAAGAAATAACACAAAGGAATGGCAGTTTTGGGATCCGATTCTGGTAAATTGTATCATGTCACCAGATGCATAATGCATCAAATTAATTTCAAATGAAAGAGTACCTTGGAGCTACATACTGTGTTACTCTGAACTTCTTAACGAGTCATTCTCATCTGTGTCTTGGTTGTAAATGGCTGCTAGTTTGACCATTGTCTGTCACTTTTGGGAAATGAATTGGAGACCATTGTGGAACGGGTGTGGTATTTTTTCTTTTTTTTTTCTTTTTCCCCAAGTGTCATGGAGCAGAATATGTTCATTGAAAACTTATGAAATAGAATCTAAAGCTATCTTGTGAGAGTTCGTCTCTCCCAATTTATCCTCACTTCTAATTAGTATGGCTGAGGTGTGGTGCTAAGCAGATAATCCCCCCCCTCTGGCAGTACAGCTGAATGATCTTAATCTTTCAAGTTGCTTTATTTTATCACACTCATTCTTTAGTTTTGCGTACACTTCATTAGAAAATGGAGTATGTCACTGGTGGAAGGGAAGAGTGCTTCTCTTTGCTTTTTCTCAGCAAAGAGAATTGATCCTGGAAGAAAATGAGAAGTTGTGATGACATTGATTCATGTACTGGCTGAGGTATGAAGTGCAAGACACTTGCTGGAATACTTTTTTTTTCTTCCTAAGTAACCATTTAGAAATATCAAGGCTAGCTCAAATTACTGGTGTCTTAAGAATACTCAATGTGGTAAAACTTTATCTTGTTTTTGTTTATGTCATTTCTGTTGCTACATGCAGAAGTAAGTAGCAGGAGGAACCAGTCCGGTGTACCTGAAGAGCAGAGCCCCCTTTGCATGCAGGCACACAGGGAATTGGCTTTAAAAACATAGATGTAGAGTGGGTGTGAAGAAGTATAAACCACTTCATAGTATTTTTCTTCTTGTTCATCTTTACCTCTTCACTATACATGTGCAATTATGTCCGTCTTTGCCTCCTCCTTTCAAATGTTATTTCTTTCGAGCCAAATCTGAAGTTCATTAAGTACTCTGAAATATCTCAGTGTTGATTATATGGTTAGAAGTATATCCTTAAACTTTAAATGCATGTTTCTCATGCAATGTGTAAGCCAGGGGTGTTCAGTTCTGACAGGTTTCTGATGTACTATAAGGACTGGTTATTCTTGCAAAATAGTTCAACGTATACTGAGTTTTTTCCTCAGGGTATCTTGTTTTTTTTTTTTTTTTTTTTATTCTGCTCAAATTCATCTATGCTCAGAGAGGCAGATTTGTTGAATGTTATAATGGGATTTTACAATGGAAAAAACAAGGCTTTTAGTCAGGAGTTTCCCAGATCTGAGGTCTTTACCACAACCATTCTGCAAAACTTGCATCTGATTGCCCTGTACAATTATAAGGAAAAAAAAAAAAAGAAAAAAAATGTTTTAAGACACTCTAAATGTGAATGAACAATTTGAAATTCTTTTCCATAGTCTCATCCTTTCTTCCTTTCTTGAGTGGCAAGATCAGCCTTAGACTCAACGAAAGTTTAAACCCTTTATTTATTTTTTTGCCTACGAGGCTAGGATTATATTAAAAATTTCACTGAAAATGGAAGCAAGAGTAGAAAATTATACAGATGAAAATGTAACTAACCTTTCTGATGGAATTTCCTTATTTGGAAAATGGTTTTACCAGAGTTGCATCAGATTTTGAAGCGTTTGTGCCTCTGTACAACTTTGTTTATATGTGGTTAAAATTAGTCATTAGATAGATGTCTGAAGGAACTTAAGAGTGCGTTCACTCTAGTTTTGCATTTAATTTTCTAGAGTATTTCTTTTTTTTTTCTTGAAGTACTTGAAATTTCTCATTACAATTCTCGTAAAACTGCTCCAAGTATTGCCAGGGGTGAGAGAAGTCAGTAAGTGGGAGCTTCTGAGACCCATTAGTCATTAGATGGCCCCAAAATACCATGAATTGATGGCACCCAACTTTTGTGCTCTTCCCTTGCCCCTCACTCAGGATTTCTTGCTAAATATAAAGAGCAGTGGAAGTTTAAAAGCCCACAAAAAGAATGCTGTGGGGATAAAGGAGGACTTAGGGCATTAAGAGTGTGAAGTGAAAATGTTTTTGTCCACAGCTTGGTGGCTGTGAGATCTGACGTGAACATACTGTGCATTTTTTTTTTTTAAACAACCACACTATTGCCTAATCATGGCAGCAGTAAATGTTGAAATAAAGCAAATTTAAGAGTATCTGTTGGAGATCCTTGACCTCAAGACAGCTCTTACTGACAGAAGTACTTGAAAAAGGGCATTCTTGAGCAGAATTCATACAGCTCCATTACTGAGAAGTGCTAAAATATCTCTATTTCTGGAGGAAAGCTGGAGGTGGATCTAAAGAGCACTTAAAGGGGAAAAATAAAAACAAACAAAAAAAAACAACCAACATAATCTTTCAAGCTTTTAGTTTTCTTTTTAGGGCTGAAGACAAGTGAAGCTTGACATTCATTTATTCAAGTAGTTTGGTTGAGTTACGTACTTTGTTTCCTTTCGCACATTCAATGTTCTTCCATTCTCCCATCCATGAAATATTAAGCTGCTCAGCGTCAGCTTGAGGCTCATAACTTGAACTGCAGCATGGGAAACTGACAAGTTCATTCTAGAGTGACTGAGATATCTTGATTACTTGGGGAAAAAGATACTTTTCATTCCTGTTCCCAGGACCATAAAATTAAAGCACCTTTTCTCAAATGAGCTTATCAATTTCACTAAAATTAAAATAAACCCTTTCATATTTCTGCTATGAATAAGCTTAGGATAAAATTTATAGTCCTCCTGTCTCTGCAAAGGAATCCCTCTGGCAAAGATGGGAATATTAGAAGAAGCTGACTAAGAGTGGAAGGTCATATTCATTTATATTCATAATGTACAGCAAAACACATTGAAGGTCTGATTTTCCAGTACTGGACATAATATTTGGTGACGTTCTTTTGTCTTGAAGTTTCCTTTAATAATTTTTTTTCCACGTATTGGAAGATCTCTTCACTACTTGCAGAAAGAATAGCAACGGAAATTCTGTTCATCTTCCTTTATAACTGTTGATGCAAGAAAAACAGCTTTGTTCTTTGATCTGGGATCATCAGATGTCAGAGTGACCCTTGGGGACCATTAGTAGCAGGTGTTAATTAAAACAGTCTTTTGGCTGCTTCGGTATACTCTAGGGACAAGCCAGAATTTTAAAGCCATATGTACATATTCACTCCAGTTTCTCTTCTTGAGGATTACAAAATGCTTTTTGGCCACAGCCCAAGATCCAGATCTGAATAATTAAAGTAGAAATTTTTGCATTTCACATTTCAGACTTTCTATCATGCTTTTGCCCTTGCACTGATTTTTAAAAACATGAATGGAGTTTGTGTTAAGAGTTAGACAGAGTCTAACCTAGTCAAGAGTTAGGTGTTGAGAATAAAATGCCACTGACAAGTATTTAGACAAGGTTACACTGATGGTGCTCTAATAACAAAGCAAAATATATCTTCATGCTGTATAACAGAATATAACCGCACTAGGAATGTAAATGCTTTTCAATAATGAATGGGCAGTTGCTGTGTGCCCGTGGTGTCCGTTTCTGACCTGGGAGGTGGTGTGCAAAGATCCTCACAGTGCTTTGCAGTGCTGCCAGTATGTTTTCTTACTGAAAACGCAGAGTGCATTGACACACTGTTTGGCTTGGAAAACAGTGAAACAGCTTGTGGATATATTTTAAATAGGAGATTTCACTTAAATGCCGTTCCTACCATAGAATAAAGGCCACAGAAGAAAAATTGAGCTAAAAGCCCCTACTTTAATTACCATGCATTAACCCGGACTATAGGAGATCCATAAATACAAGTACGTAAGGCCCAGAATTAATATTTAGATACAAAATAGTTCCTTCCCCCCACGGCAGGGAGAAGAGCTGATGAACAGCTCCTGGGCAGAGGACTTCTCATCCTAACTCTACTATAGATTTAACACACAGCCGTAATGTGAGTTGTTCAATTTCCCTCTATTGCAGTTTCTCACTCTTTAAAAGTGGGGGTGAAAGGAAGATCATCTGCCCTTAATGGAGTTTCTGAACAGAGCAATTCCACAAAAATAATTTTAAAAAGATGTTATCTTTTCATTTTCTAGGAAAATGTTTTTAACATCAAAACTAAAGGAACTGGAAAAGTTGAGTTTGAATTTTAAAAATATTTTGCCAAATTCTTAAAGATTTGATGATGAACAATCTTTTGCCAAATATCTTTATTGAAATTTTAGGTTTAAAATTCTTTTTGAAGAAACACAGAAAATATTGACAATAAAGAATACTTCTTGTAAAAACTTAATTTCAGTGGAAAAGCTTTTTTTTAAATTAAAAAAAATAGTCATTTCTTTTTTTAAGTTGAGGTTTGCTGTAAGGCTGGATTTACTCCTACAGAATTTTATTTTTCCATAGATGTAAGGTATTAAATAAGAGAGAATGTTTTCTTCTAGCCTATGGTGTTTGGGACTTTCCTGCTTTTTTAAAAACAACATTCTTCTATTACATAGTTCAGCAAAAGGAAATTAGATTATACTGGAAACCAAGAGCCATATCGTGTACAGCAGTGATCAACAAAAAAGCAATAAGCATCTGTAGTTGTTGGTCTTCAATCTTAACCCATCTCCCATGACTGCAATCTTTTTCTGGTGGATTTTCTCTTAATGAATACTCTAAAGAAGGTCTCATTCTGAGACCACAGATCTCTTTCTAAGGCCTTGTAAAACCTACTACTTTTGATCATTTCTTAGGAGAAACAGCTGTGAGGGTGCAATACAGATTGCAGGGACTCAAAGGTACAAATCCTGAATGCTATGTTGGTTTGCAGGTTTGCCTGAACAGACACCAATAGCCACCACTAGCTTTACAAAGTCTTGACAACTGCCTACTGAGGAAACACTTTGCACTTTTCTGTACAGCCCATCCAGTCTGTGCTCCCCCACTTCGAAGGTGAACTTTGACTTGCAGAGCTGGAGTATCTCCTAGCCACAGTCCAGAAACAGCTTTGAAATACATTTGACCACTTAAATTTGCTAAGCTAGTACACAGTAAAATTTTGTCATACTTTGAACTCATGAATCTCCTAAGTCCTGAGAGACTCAGCAAATCAAATCCCTAGAGGACTGCAGTGTCCTGAAAGATTTACAGTAAGTTTTCATGGGGCATGTTCTTGATGACTCCGAGGGAGTCATTGCTGCAGACTTCTGAGAAAGAATGCTGGAGCCATTGGTAACAATACTTTCATTTGATATGTGCAGCATCTTGTCAGACTTGGGATTGGTCTCCCTTTCATTCTTTCACTGCTACTTTGTTAGGAAGAGGGTGGGAAGCGGTCAGGTTTCCTTGGCAGAGCAATCTTTTCCGTGCACAGCTCCCTGCTATGTATCATCTTCCTATGTTATGCGTTCCTGCAGCCATACATGTAGAGATTATGGCAGGGGAGAGAAGGGAACCTGTCTGAATTGTGCTGCAGCAATTCCCAACTGATGCTGGGCTTTGTGAAGCAGCTGGTATAGATTAGAGCAGCTCTTGGAGTCCTTTCATCCATGGAAGGGCTGGGCTGGCAAAGAACTGGCCCGGGGATAAGAGAAATGTATTGGCCGTTTATGGACCTCATCCTCAGCCTCCTCCTTAGTTACATCTAATGAACAATGGCACAGCTGAGAATGAGGCCACACACAGTCTGGAGAGTTTCTTTTCATAACTAGATCTTGGGAAAGATTTCCCTCCAACACAGAATTTCATGGATTTCCTTTGTGCAAGTTGTGAAAGCAAACAAATAAACCTAATCTTGCAGCTGGAATCTTTCTGACACTGTGAAATGAATGTGATTTCCCTGTGCAGTGATATCCCAGAGGCAGAGCCCCTTTCAGAGGGCGTTGTAACAGACACTCTTGTGATATCTGAGCATTTCTGGCTGTGGTTCTTCCAGTCAAGTGTCAAATGTCTGGAGTCTCACTGCAGGTGAGACTGTTTTTTTTTTGTTGTTGGATGAATAAGACTTTGACCACCAGTGCTGCCTCAGAGAGTCTGTCTGTGCAGTTGGTTATTAGCCTTGTACCAGAGCCATTCATCTTTATGTTACAGTTATCCTTCTGTCAAACCGGCACCAAGGTTTTACATAATCTGCCTACAACCTGCAGTAGGATTATGGAGGAAGATGCATGCTGTGCAAAGAAAGACCCAAAAAGGGTGAGGTTTTGTGAGGGGAGACAAAGGAGGGAGGGGCACTGTGCAGGTTCAGTAGGGAGTAAAAAGTAGGATCTCTTCTTTCAACTCCTTTAGATTGGCTGTAATATCCTCTGGAATCTGAAGCGAGACCATGCAAATGCATTGCATATAACTGAATGCCAGTGCAGAGCTATATTCCTGTTCCTGTCCATGTATACCCAGGTCTGATCACATCTCTTCCCAGAGTGAAAAAACAGCCAGCAACCACAATATTGAATCATGTAATGCCTTTGCAGGATGTCTGAAAGAATTTCCAGCTATGATAGCTGTGATTTGACCTTCATGTGTTTTCCCTGGCTTAGTGAAAAGCATAATTTTCCAATACTTTCTCATTTTTATTTGTGGTGAATCCAGCAAAAAGGATTGCACCTTCAACTTCCTGTTTTAAAATTATTATTTTAAAATACTTGGAAGGTGATGTAACGCAGAGAACTGAAGCAGAGAACTTTTCTCAAGAACTTGAAAATCATACTGAATACAATGTGTAAATGAAATACTTTTTTCAGTAGCCACTAGGGAATACCAGACAATAAAAGCAGATTAGTTTATTCGTTTGCAAACGTGCATATGGACTAGCACAAAGCGTGAACTTCAGTGAAGCAACTCATTTTAGATCCCAATTTGCTTCTACTGCAGTTTGCTTTTACCTAGTCTCAAAACTGTTGCTGGGAAAACCAAATCACTGTTGCGGTTTAAAATTCTTATGCATGTGCTTAAATACCTATGCCGATGCCTAACAAACAAATCATACACATCATAATTTATTGAGTTACTGACATGCTGTCTGCTAGTTGCCTGTTCCCGGGTCCCTTGCTAACATTTTTTGTATAACATGACAGCGACAGCAGATTGCCCCTGACAAATTCATTATTAGGACTCTATTAGAGCTTTTTAAAGAGCTTTTTTGAAGCCAAGAAGAAGGTCTGAAGCCCTTGATGAGACCTTTAATAAAGAAGTGTGACTGCATTGTTGTTTTTGAGGTTGATGTCACATCTGAGTGAAAGGTGGAAATGGGGAGACCCTCATGAAGCCACCTTCTCCTGCAGTTCTCATTTCTCATCAGTATCAACCCTCTGAGCCCCACAAAATGCATGATCAGTATAAATGAAGTCTTTCAAGAGCTTCATAAATACCCAGTACTGCTGTCTCCATGTTTCTGATCGTGACAAACACAAAGAGGCAAATGGCTTCCTAAATGATGTCCAAGATGTAGAAACTCTCCTGTTTCTCCTTCTGTGATCTAACCCTGTGACCCACAACTGCTTTGCCGCTGTGATAGTTGTTAAAGGTTTGAGGCAAATCCCATTAAAATCAGCATGAATCGTTCTTCTGGCTCTTATCAGGCTCTCTGTTCTTTGGTGTTATGGAAACGGTGTGACCCACAGTTGACTTGTAATTATACACTTGAGAAGCAAAGAGAGAGATAAAATGAAGTTGATATTTTATTCCAGTAATAATCTGACTGAATAGGGCAGGATTTACTGCAGCTGGCCAGGACTAATGACTGTGAGTATTGTGGCGGCTGCGAGTTCTCTCTCTTGTCTGAGTGGAAACTATGAGGAAAATCTGACTCCACCAAGACTGAAACAGTCTTACTAGTGGGAATAAAAGGGATCACGTGATATGGGGATGTCTGTCTCTGGGCTGGGAATGCTTCCAGGCAAGAGATGAGGAGCCAGCATATTTGAAGTTTGGAGTAGGACACACAGGCTGCTGCTGAAAGGGCCTGTCTGCAGTCTCCTTCTGCACATCTAAACAGGGAAACTACTCTAAGGGAGAGAGGACTTTTTCCCATTCTGTTTTTCCACTGTCGGTTTTCTTCCAATTCTTTGATTAAGTGAGCAAAAAGTGGTCTTAGTTATGTGCAGTGGTTGCTCTGATGATTTTTAGATAGGAGGGTTCCCCAGGAAAGCTCCCTGCAGTGAAAATGCTTTGTCCATCCTTTCCCAGCATGCTGAGATACGGGGTAGCTCACAGCATGTGTACCCTCTGCACTTAGCACAGGCAGAAAATTAAATTGAAAGACTTTCATGAAGTTCTGCTGAGGATAGATCCTGCTTTCCTCTACATCAAAGCTGTCCTTGCCTTAACACTGGGTGAAGTTCCTTTGTGCAGAAGGTTAGAGTAACTTAGAAGCTTAACAAAACATCATTAAATGTGTAAGCCTCTGGTCTTCACCTTCATCCATTGCACATTCTCTGAAACCAACAGTAATTAAACAGTAATGGTCTCAATTTCTAATGTTCTTTTTTTTTTTTTTCGTTTTTTCTCTACTGATGGAAAAAGTCTAGGGCTGCAAACTTTGCTTGTAGATTTTCAGATAAATCTGTGTTTTTTGACATGTCAATATACTTCTATAATTTCTGAACAGTTGTGCTAAGTATTCCTACTAAATTAGTATCTTACAGTATCACCTAATAGATACAGTACCAACATAAAAGAGACTCTCATTGCTAGCAAGTCTACAGGCTGCTTATTTATATGCTTATGGTATTTCTTGCTTGCATTCTGTCTCAAAAAGTAACTTTGTAGTAATCTGGAAACATCATGCTATTAGTCTCTTTTGTGAGGTACTGTAGGTTCCTATCTCCTACTGCAGGAGTAGGAGACAGGAAAGCATGTGTTGTCATGTATATTCACATACAGGGATAAGCACACGTAACTTGATAGACCAATACTTCAGAAGCATAGTTTAGATTAACAGCATCAGATAATCTAGAAAACATTTGTGTTCTTTATGCAATGCCATATCTATGAGGTACATGAATACCTGAAGGATAGAAATCTCTGGGTTACTTGTTGCTCCTGGGGTGGTTTTACAGAAACAAGCAGCCCAGTAGACTTGTATGTGTGCATGGCTGTCACTATGGAAAGAAATAAACTTTAGTACTGCCCAAATGCAAGAATAAGGAATATTTGGATGAGGACAGTGTGTATTGTTCAGATAACATTCTGAATTCCCACTTTGATTTTGAATGATGTTAGTTTTCACCAAAATAGTATTGTGTAATAATTCTTTCCCATCATCTGAATTCCACATAAATAAGAATCCTGCATACAGCCAAATTCAACACATGAAACTCCGAAGATGAATCTGGCTCATCATACTATAGGCATGTTTTGTTCTATGAACTTTTAATCTGGTTTCCTCCTTTAATTTTTTATTTTTTTTGCATGAGCTTTGTTCTTGGATGCATTCTGCTTTATTGTTCTACTGTTATAATTCAACTCCAGTTACCCTCTCAGAACTGTATTTGTTTCTTATTCTCCTGGACTAAACTCAGAAGGAAAAAAAACAGGGAGGGGAAAAAAAATCTTTGGTATAATATGGTTACATTTGTCACTAAATCTACTATATATGAACTCATAGTTGCCAATAATGCCATGAAATAATAATAATAAAAAAAATAACACATACAATATCAAAAATTGACTACAGAACCAAATCAAATGCAATCTCTATAGTCGTATGACCTAAGATACTTCTTCTCTTAGAAAGCTCAGTAGGAAATCTGGCTTTAATTTTGACTTGTGTCTCTTGTTAGGGCTTGTTAACATTATTCATCTTTCTTTTTACCCATGCAGTATTTCCTCATTTTTATATTTAATATTAATATCTCAATTTCCAATAGCTGAATGAAGAACAGCCATGGCTGTGTGAGCATTCCAGTTAGGAATTCTCTTTTATGTATTAACCAATTCATTTTTGACATGAAATAATATATATGTCTGTGTGTGTATGAAGTATATATTATAGACATACTTTGTGAGGTCTCAGCAAGGTATTCTCTTTCTTTTTGAAATGTCTTTTTCAAAGTCATCCTTGGGATGTTCTGCCTTCCTTGCCATCTGTTGTGAGGAAAGGTCATTAAGATGAATATGGATGGCATTCATTTTATCTGTCTAGAATTTCTTTTTAATTTGAGGTAAGGGCCTCTTAATGGAGAAACAATTACAATAAAAGTTTTGTCATCTCAGTGCACTGTCTTTTAAGTTGTCTAATCTTATCGTGTTTCTTCATTTTTCCATGGAATACTCCTAGAAATTCCAAGGAACTGTCAATTTGTTGCCCGTTTTTTTGCTAATGGCTGCAGAACGGGCACACACTGTACTTTCTCACAGAAACTATTTACTTTTCATTGTCACTGACCCTATCTGAATGAAAATGTCTCTTTTTTACTCTAAGTGTGAATAGAAAATTTAACAGCTTAGAAAAAGCAGCATCTCGTTTTCTGGTAGATACCTCTTGCTTAGTCCATTTCCACATAATTTCTGTTCCTTCCCCATTCTCACCTAACACACAGCACAGCCTTCAAAACAAGGAATTTTCCTTAGGACTTGCACATATTTGTAACTTCCTTTTTACGTTGTAATATACACTTTCCTCTGTATGGGGGCATCTATTTCATAAATGTAACTTGAACAAGAGCGCTAAATTTTCTTCTTCAGATATCAGAGAACAAAGCTTTACTCCTCAGATACCAATAATCTCTGGAGTAGCATGGTCTAGGTATATTTCCATGGCTTCACCATTTTTTTTTGGAAAAAAAATCCTCTAAAGCTAGAAAAATTTCTCTAATTAGATAGGAGAGATGATTAGCTGGAGTGGCTATCCTCTGACAGATACAGGCTGGAGTTTTTTGGCTTCTCTATCAGGAGACTGGAAGTCCCTGATGTGGAAATTCAGGTGAAGGAATAGACTGGGGGAGAACATAAACCAGGAGACTGTAAGGAAGGAGGAAGAAAAAATAGGTTTGCTCCCAGAATACCAATTTGCCGCAGTCCTTCTATGGGAAACTTCTTCCTGATTACCAAGTCATAAGAACAAAAATGAAACCAGGCAAGAAATTATGGAGAGAGGGACCTTCTGGACTCCTAGAAGGTTTATAGTCCTCATGTTAATATCACTTAGATCACGCAGGTGGTATTGGCTCTTCAATTGCGTAGCTGTTTCTCGTTTTCTTTCTTTTTATTTTGCAATGGTACTTGCTGTTGCTTGAAACAAAAGATCTTTAAAGATACAAGCTCGATATGTGCAGTTTGATGCCATTGTTGTGCTTAGCAGTTTGTAACAATTTAAATTAGAGCGGTTTGGAAATGTAGCAGGGGAAAGCATAAGGTTGAAAAACGAGCACTTAATTTTCAAATAATAACTTCTAAATTCTTCTGGCCTCTGCTTTGGATTCTCTTAATGCAATATGAGTGCCATGCAGCTCAGTAAGTAGATTGCGTTCAATATGTCAATACAAGCTCACAGTCTGTTGATACCGCCAGGTGTACAGAGGTTGTTATTGTGGTGCAGAACTCAAACTCCACTCAGGGCTTTGCATGGCTCAGAAATGCTAGGTCAGAAATATGCACCTGCGTAAGGGATGTGTATCTTTGTACAGGACACACTGAAGGGAGGAAAGAGAAGAGCATATGTCAGTTCATACCTCCTTCGAATCGCTTGGAATTTCTTTTGGACCTGAGCTGTGATACTGAACATGCAAAAGCAAATTCAGTTTTCCAGTGTATATTCCATGTAACTACACTGAAGCCAGTAAAACTGCACTAGATTTACCGGAATATACTTAAAGACAGAACCGTGTTGTTGTCACTGAAAATGTTCTGAGAGAGAATCTATCGTTTCATTTACCTGCAGTACGCCCCAAACAGAAGCTGTAAAGAGTAAATGTTTCTAATGGTGAAACATCATTCTTTGTGTATTGTATTATATTGTTTGGGTCTGCCTCATTGTGTTTGCACCTGGCATGCTTTCACAGTGTGAGACAGAAAATAAAATTGTCCTTAAGTGTTTATAGAGGAGTAAAAGGTGAAA
Source organism: Penelope pileata (assembly GCA_013396635.1). Taxonomy (NCBI): domain Eukaryota; kingdom Metazoa; phylum Chordata; class Aves; order Galliformes; family Cracidae; genus Penelope; species Penelope pileata. The sequence goes on from WBMW01002608.1 coordinate 101,424, forward strand.
ACAAATAATAGCAGTAATAGTTCTGCAGTTCTTTATACTTTGTCTTTTCCAGATCAGCATGTGCTTTGCAGTCCAGAATCTGGCTCTTTAATGCAATCAAATACTTTAAAATTCATTATTTGTCTAAGGTCACACTACAGAATTGTTGCATAATATTACTTTTTCATAAAGAAAATATGTTTACTTGATGGTAGAAGTTTTCAGAATTAAATTTGTCTCTTTATCCTCTTTTCAAAACATATGCAGCTAGATCCTCCCTGCCTTATGTGCTGAAGATGATGCAAGAACCAGTGCTACAAGTTATCCTATGGCAGACAGTTATCTTTCTAGAATGTACTGTAAGTAGATGGACTAGTTTGTGGCAGTATGTGAGGATAATATGGCCAGGTTTGCCTAAAACAGTAGGTGAAAAATCTCTGGAGTCAGTTAAAGCTGAGAGATGTCTCACACATCAAGGCAACCCTGTAGCTGCCTTGTACAGTTTGCCCTAGTTTTCTGTCCACCACCTGAGAGTCCTGTCCTACAGGTGCACCTTCCACTGCTCCTCAGTGTGGCTGTGTGGTACCTGCTGCCTCAGCTCTGTCCCTGAGTTTGGCTTTTTCGATCTGCCTGCATGCTGAAGGCCTGCTTGCTGGTGCCTTCTCCTTCCTGGGAGTTAAATAACACGCAGGTGTTGAGGCAGGGGGAGATGAGCTATGCAGTTATCGCTGCTGACCCCACAGCAAGCCCTGAGAGTTTTGTGGGAGAAACTGGTGCTACTTAGTTCATTCAGTGTCCCGAAAGCTCTACCAAGTGCTCGGAAAGGCTTAGCATGAAAAAGAAAAATCCCAAATATCCATTTGCATGTCTTAAGTCTCCACAAAAAAGAAGACAAGGTTTTCATCCTTACAGATGATTCAGTAACTCACTAACCGAGCTAGGCCTCATTTTAAAGATAAGTTGGCAAAAAAAACAAGGACAGGAAAGTTTCCTGCAACTAGTTTGCTTGACTGGTGACATTTATCTTTCTCCAAAAGAAAATGAAACCTCTTCTTATGTTGCATGACCTCTACTAAGATTTAGTCAGATGAATCATGATGAGGTGATGTTATATCAACATCTGTTTCTACTGTGTCTATTTCCCATATGGATCTTTGCATGTTATGAGCTTTCTCTTTCCTCTCTTTCTTTTTCTCTCTCCTTTTTCTTTTTAAACTAGATCTCGCTCTTCCTCTGGGCTCCTTTCATTCAGTAGTGTGCCAACGGTGTTTGTATGTTCTGCTTTGCACCCCAATTTCTCAACCTTTTTCGGTTTAATTAGCTACCTTTGCAGGAAGGGACCTCTTTTCAATGTTGGAGCAGAGAGAACTGTTTTACCAATGTTCTTCATAGAAACAGGTCAGGGAAGGGCTTCTTAGATGTAGTTGGCATGTTGGCTAGGAAAACATTAACTCACCGTTGAGAATGAATAAACTTTAAGTAGAAAGTAGCATTCCAAATTCAAGTCAGAAATTTGATCTTTTTTTCTGTATGATCTCCCTTAATCTAGTACTTTAGTTCATTCTTCTTTCCAGGAGCTGTTTCCCTTGGAAAATACTGTGCTTGCAAAGGCTTTCTGTGTAAAGAACACTCATTTCAGCTATTATTTCTCTGATAGCTCTCAGGGATATAAAATTCTCAAAGATAAACGTACCTTGGAGGATACAAGCATAGTATACATAATTTGAAACCAACTCTTAGAAGTACAGCTCATGGAAAATACTGAAACTGGTGCTAAATTATAGTATCATCGTCAGTTACCCTTTGTGATGATCTAAAATCTATGTCTTTAAGAGGCATCTATGTGCTATGGCACTTTTTCAGCTACAAAACTGTTTTCTCTGCAGATGACTTCTTCTCAGCTGTCATCTTGATACCTTTTTTCTTGCAGACAAGTACCTTTTTCAAGTTTCTGATAGCCTTTAGATTGGCTCTTCCTGGTGCTGCAAGAATAGGTTACAGCCATTTTAGAAATGAAGATGTTTAAAAGTAGCTTCGCCTGTGGAAACATTTACTTACTTCCAAGGATATATGGCAGACAGCACAAACAGGTGGGAAGGGTAAATTCCCTCTCTTTGAAGTTATATGTTGACAGAAGCAGAGAAGAAGCATGCCATAGACTGATTTCATCCTCATACATCTCTTGTACCTCAGGAAAACATGTATGTGTAATGAGAAGTGCTGAGCACAGAGCTCTAAATGGACATATTTGTTTCAAGTTTTATAATCTAGTACCTAATCTGGAGGTTGGTGGCCCTGCCTATGGCAGGGGGGTTGGAACCTGATGATCCTTGGGGTCCCTTCCAACTCAAGCCATTCTATGATTGTATGATCATCAGGAAGGCCAGATAAAGGGATCCATTTTACCCTTTTCACACCAATTTCCAAGACTGCTTAATCTATCCCAATGGTAAGTGGTGTTAATGCTTCTTGAAACTATTTTCCCTCTACCCCCCAACACAGACAGGAGATGCTCTTGCCCACTGAGAGAGCCTGTGGCTGAGCAGCTACAAGGCGGTAGCAATCGCAGCATGACACAGAATGCTGACATTGCAGTTTTAGTCTCACAAAGGCAGAAATGCCAAGTCTTACCATTCAAAAGACTGTAAATGGAAAACTGCTTAATGTAGAAGTAGCAGTGCTAGCAATTTTAGCTGTGCTCTTCTTAATAATATGTGCACCTACTTTTGGCAGAAACTATACTGCATTTAAAAACTGCTTGCAGATGGGTTTTTTTTGCAGCTGTTTCTCGGAGGATCTAAACTTAATTGTGGTGTCTTGATCTCTTTATGTATTTACTTTTTATTATTTATTTGGAAACAGCAGCAGGATATTTTAATCACGCTGCAGATTTCATATAGAAATCACAAGATCTCTGATCCTCAGTCTGCTTAGCTACTCTAGTGTTGGGGAAGAGAATTTTAATTTCAATCTCATCTTTTCTAGATTGGACTCTCTCTTGTGTGAGATTCTGGAAACAGAGGATTAGAAAGGAAATATTTTCACTTTTCAGTCTCTGTTGCAAGATCATATCAGAGTCCACAATGAGTTGTTAGGGTGATGAAATCCCTAAAGTTAGAGAAATCAAGGTGCTGCTGATGGCTATATTTGCTGGTTGTTAGTCTAGCTTCTTAGAGAGGATTTAGGGTTAAATCAGAACAGTTCATTTTTCTTTCTCCTTTGAATGAACAGTGAGTGATTCAGAGATTTGTAGTGTACATATTCACCTCTCTCATAAACCCAGTATCATCTTTATCCTTTCTTTCCATATGTCCACTCATGTGACAAAGGCATGAAAAAAGAATTAATGCTGTCTCTTCTCTCCCACCCTCCCCCCCAGTACAGTTCTGCATTTTACTCAATACCAGCAATTGTGAAATTTTAAACAATGATCCATCAAGTTCATTCCGAATGCCTGAGGCTTCAGAGAAAGGCAGCACCCATGCCACATCTCCATGCCTTTGTTCCACAGTTCAGTGTTGTGGCTTCTTTGGAAAACAGAACTGGGTTTCATCCCTGATCTTTAGTAATTTGCTGTAGCAACAGTTTATGAGTGGTTATTAACAATCTCTTAGAGAGCAGAATTACAGAAGTGGGTGGCATGAATGTTTTCTTCTTGGTCCTCATGGTAATCAGTCTCAGGTACTTCTGAACACATCTTAAACAATACATGGAACAATTGAGTGTGTTATCAATTGGGAAAAGTTTCTCCTTTGCCCCCTTCATCAAGTATTTCACATATGATTCTCAGTAAGGAAGTTTACATTAACATTTTTACATAGAAAAAGTAGTAAGAGGTGCTGAGAGGTGAGAGCTGTTCTCTTAGATTTCCAAGTAGATCACCTGTAAAACGCACTTCCACAGTGTAGCTCTACTGCACTTGTCCAACTCCCTCACCACATGACTCAGATTTGGGCTAGGGGAAGGCAAAGAGGGGTCATAAAAAGGTTTTACAAACACCAGTGGTTGCAGTGTCTGAGGAGAGATGTGGAGAGGAGGCAGGATGTGACAAAGTGGCCACCTGCTTTCTCCGTCTGCATTAGAGACTTGTTCTATCAGGTATCTAAACCAGAGGCCAACCTGGTAGACTGCTTAGGGTTAGGAGCTCCAGTAGAAATCCTAACCCTCTTCCACATGAGAACTTTCCCAGATTTGTAACCCTTCTCCAATAGTTTTACCCTTTTTATGTAAATGGGGATGTCATCTGTAGTTGTACGTGCATTTCACCCTGTTCTAAATCCTAGAATTCTCACAGTACCTTATAGATGTCATTTAAATTGACACAATGGTCTCAAAATTCTTTTCATGCCCTGAGTTTGTGAGACATGAAATTGCACACTCCAAGAACATGCAAATGAGATAAGCGATACTTATATTTATATGCATATAATATTTATACACATTTTTACTTCTTCACTTTGCATTACATTCTTTTAGTTTTGTTTCATTAGAACAATTATTTTTGATGCAAAACAATGCAGGAATGAGAATCAATACACTTCTATCATTAAAAATCTGAAGGGTAATAGGTATACACATTTGAAAGTCTTACTGGAAATTTCTGTCCCTTGGATATTTTCTTTCTCTGCCAGTCACAATATAAGAGAGTGACAAGATAGAATAAAATTTTCCTTTTGGCTTTTCATTTGACCATATGACTCAGCAAGAATTGTTAACTTGAAGTCCAGATAAATGGTGTTAAAGCACATTTAGAAATACTTAGGTGTAGCCAAGTTGAATCAGCATTTTGGGCACATTCTGTGGCTCCTCTGATTTTCTGTTAGTTGCAAGAATATGCTAAGGGGGCAAAAGCAAAGCCAGTGAGAAGGTAATAATAAAAGAGCTGTAATACCCACTTAATAGTAGAAGCAATGGCATGTTTGATGAAACTGCTTCATCTTTCTTATCTTTTATTGCATTTCTACTGTACTATTCCAGAAGAACATACTTTTATTCTCTTGCAGGAAAGTTTGCTTTGATTCTCCCTTCTAATCACTTCTCTAAACGTTCTTGGGAAGCTGTTCATGAGACATTCTCTGCTGCTAACATCTCCTCTGTGTGTCTGACTAGATGTGAGGTAGAATTAGCTTTCATAGGTTGTAAAATACTTTTAGAGCTAAAGTTGGGTCTGGGTGAAAATTTAGTATTTATGCAATGCCAATATGCAAAAGAAGTCTGCAGTGCAGAAAGGGTGACTGGGAAGCTGGTCACCAAGGTCTGAATTATATGCCTAGGGCACAACTTGTCAGCTCCTAAATACAGTCATATTTAGGGCAAGAATAAAGTGTACAACAGCCAGCTGCTGTTTTGGCAAAGGAAGCTTGGATGTACATAGCTTAGAGCTGTTGTGGGGAGTGCACTCAAAAACTAGGTTAGACGCAGATGTAGATCAACCTAATATAATAAAACTATAGTTGCGTTGTTCTTACAATGCTGTCATGAGATCTGTCCTCAGATGTGAGATTGGTTTTTGTTAGGCAAAGTAGTCTGATCTATCATCATACCTGTGCCTCAGTCTACTTTTCTGTGGACATAGCAGTTTACGTTTTTTGATGCTTCCTGGGGTTTATGCATAAAGCAGTTTATGTTTGTTCTCTATAAAGATGCTTTTAAATTGATAGTGGTGGGGTAAAAAGTGCTAGTGGTAACTTCAGTAGAGACTGTTGAACTGCAGTAAAGGACGCATTTAAATTTAAAGTATCTGAAGAAATGCAGCACCCTGTTCTCAAATGGTGTAAACATGAAGAGGCTCCAGCTGATGTCAGTGGAGCTGTGCTGATCTACACCAGCTGAGAGTCTGGCCCAGTCTTTATGAAGACTGTTTCATACTCTTTTGGTTGAAAAGTGGCATACTAGGCCTCTGTCTGGCTGTCCCTTTATTGCTGGCTGTTGGCTCAGTCCTTTGATCACAAACTCTCCCTACCAGAAGCACCCTGTTCTCTAAATGACAAATGTGTTGTTGAGATTGTGAAAACCCAGTGCAATCAGAAGTCTGGCATCTGTGAAGCTCTACTTCTGTAGACTTTTCAGCCATTTTGTACTAGCGTTTCAGGGCTGGTGTGCTAACAGGTTTAAATGTGCCTTAATCCGCTTACGTAATTTAAGTTTCTCTAGGAGTGGTGGGCGTTCATTAAAATATCTTTTATGGTGGAAGTTCTATCATATTGAGCCATATGCTGCTTTCCATGAGATATACTATTGTACTTAGCCCACACTAATCTGAATAACTCCGTCAGACTTGATTAGATTATAAAATAGGTCTCTGCTATGTATTAGAATGCATCAGAGCACAGTCTGGGCCCTTCTAAGCATCTGAAAATGTTACCTGAATGTAACTTTATCAGCTATGCTACAGCTGACAGATTTTCCTCCTCTTTCAATATTACTTTTGACTTTTTCTACGTCATTACTCATCCTGCAGACAAATGCTCATAGCGGCTGATTTAGTTGAGATGGAGAAATACATTGCTCTGCAATGGCTCAGGGGTCTCCTTTGTTGCTGAATATTGTGGAAAGATAACCAAATTAGAGCAAACTTCATTCTAAGGGGAACAAAGGGAAGTGATTCAAGACCATGCTCTTCATTATTTGCTCATTCACCATTTAGAGAATTAATACACTTCACAGTAACATCGTTCTGCGTATTTTGCAATTGTGGATCCAGTCCTGTGTTTCTGCCGTGCCAGGACTGCTCTTCACCTTATAGGAGTCTGGAATTTGCTGAGAATGTGAGGGCAAACAGTCATATAAGTGCTCTCTTGACAAGAGTTGCAGCTAAGAGCAGAAGACTTACAGGTGTAAATAATGTATACAACAGCAGCATCGTTGGTTTTTCTTCAAGTCCTTTTTGAAAAATTTTCTCTAAGAGATCTATTTTATTTTAGTTTAAATTGTCAGTTTATCCTTGATAGGCCTGAAATAGGTTTTCTATCATACTCTCTCTGTTGGTTCCCAACAGGAAGGATAGCTGTGTGTATTTGCACATCACTAAGCATTGTTGCTTTCATGTGCTGTAATCTGTGCTTAAGCAGATTGAGTTCGATTCTCTTGAACTGACTGTTTAGATTGCAGCCAGTGTACTGCAGTATAAACTTTTCTTTACCTTTTGCTGCTCAGTCTTCCAGGATCTGCCTGGTGTCCTGCTTCCTGCCACATTGACGAAGTTCTGTATCACCTCACAGTCACCGAGAAGGCAGGATGGCTCTTGTTACACTCTACCACCCAGCCAGGGACACTGATATCTGTGTCTCCCATGTGAACAGGGCCTGGGTCCTATTCACATTCCTAGTGCTGCTTTCCATACTCCTTACACTTTCATTTATTCAGAAAGTAAAATGCACAAAAAACAGAATGTCCACGTCAGAGGTCACATATTGCAATCACTGATAAATACTGTGCACTGCAAGAGCTATATGTGGGTTTCTGTATGTATCAGCAACTTTAAGAAATGTTGAGTTCAAGTCCTATAAATCCATTCTTGAAAGAAACATATTTATGGTTTGAGCACAAACTAGAACTATATTCCCTTTTCTGAATCAAAGAAACGAAAGTTCTTATGTCATGTTTTGAAGATTATTCTTCTCAACTTGCAGGTATTCAGGCATCTTTTGGAGCATGAAATAAGAAAATATTTTTATGGAGTGGGGAGGAAAATAAAAACCCACAAGAAACATGATAACCATGTGTATTATCTGTGCAGTAAACTGAGAAGTAACAAACAGTTTGACTGGAAATTTGGCCACCTTCAGAGTTGCCAGCTGCAACTATCTGAGGTGAAGCTGAAAACTGTCACAGAGCAATCCCTGAGCCTCATAAGATGCACCTGTAGGTCCAGCCAGGTTTAGCAAAAGTGAAGGCCACTGGGATGTGTTTGTCCACACCTTTCCTCCCAAGCCTTGCAGCCAGGCTTTGTTTGATGAGAAGCTCTGGGTTCCAGCCCTGGCACAGGAGCTGCTGACTCCCACTGACTGAAGTTTAGCTTTATGCTCTCATCCTCTGGTTAAGCACGAGGTAGTCAGCTCTGGCCACTGGTGTTCCATCAGCTTTAGTTTTGAATTATTTGGGTGCTGGCTGCTTGGAAGCACTTCAGTGGTCTAGGTTGGACCCTTCCTCAGCAATGTCCAAATGGACAAAATGGGAGAAAAACCATCCCTGAAAGGAACCCAAGTTCCCTGGCACAGTGTCCAGGACCATGAGAGGACAAGCTCTATGCTCCCCCCCTTGACCTGTTTTCAAGCCACAGATTGCTGCCTGTAAAATCAGGAATGTGTTCTTAGTTCAGCACTGATCTTGTGCAGTTCCTGTGACTTTTCTTGACTATGCACAGCAGCACCCTCTTATCATTTATACAGCTGGAATGCAGACAAATGCTAAGGACACCAAAGTATGAAACACAGAAGAATCTGTAAGGAACATATGGTTGACCTGGCATTAGACTTCAGTGGGTCTCTAATGTAGCGGTTTTATCCATGTTCTCATCATAAAACCGTACAAATTCACACTGCTGGTGAAGTGAGAGGGTCCCGTACCACCATATGGTCTGTGAATGACAATTTAGCAGCACTATCTAAGGCAACTACTGTGCTGAATACATTGCAGATCATACGCTCAGAGCCAAAACTTTAACACTCACAGAAGTTAAATAAGAATGTTTATATACACAGGGAGTTTTATCACATGCATCTGGAACCAATCAAACACTTCCTAATGAAATGTATAATAGCAAGCCAAGTACAAGGTTTAAAAATACACATTTTAGGAAATGTCTTTGATGGAAAGTCTGTTTTCCAGCCACTGGAGAGTGACAAACTTTACATTGTTCTCAACAGTGGCACATAATTTAGTAAGTGATTTTAAACAGACTTCCTGAGCTCTGAAGGAAATACTACCAGCAGTGTTACAAGATTTAATGAGGGTGGAAGGGAAGGATGTTCCTGAAATGCCTAACTCATTTAGGACTAAGAACAGTTAATGAGCTCCTGACATGGGAAGTCGTGTTCCAAGAAATTCTTCTGAATTCCTGTAGTATATTAGCCCTGATATTTTTCCATGGGAGTTGATGGGAACGCCACCACTGTTCTGTGTGGGAGCAGGCCTGATTAGCTACTTTATAGCAGCCAACAAATATATGATATTTTGGGTGTCTTGTATTTAGTTTGAGATTGCAGATGAATGTTATGGGCTTTGTTTTTATTTTGCTGTTGTTTCTTATGTCTGTACCAAAATACAAACGTTGGGAAAATGTAACACCCAGGGTTCTATTTCTTAAATCTAACAGAAGATAACTCATTACAGAGGATTTTCTCCTTGTAAAAGTAGAAAAAAAAAATGAGTGCTTTTTTTTTTCTTTTACTTTTTTAACTTATTTGCTGATGAAAACTGTTGTGATTTGTAAACAATACTTTCTACTTATGGACTACTCATATGGAAGATATTCAATTGAAGTATCAGAAATAATACTCGCATATTTATGGGCGGAGTCCATTTTTTGTCCTAGGTGATCAGGTACCTTGGGCAACCTTGAAGAAATGGTACTGTATCCAGATAAAGAAAAGAACTGACAAGATTGCAAAGAGGCTACAATAGGCCTTCGGGTAAATCATATTACTTGAAAGGTATTTTCTTCTATTAGTGCTTCTCACAGTGAATTTGTGGTAGTTTCGAACCCCAATTTGATTTCTCCTGAACAGAAATCCTCTGAAACTAAAAAACTATAGCATGGTGGCAGTAGAAGTAGATACTTCTTTCTTTGCCATAGCTTGCCAATTAACCTCTGTCTGTTTAGTTACTGTATGAAGCACCGGTTTCCATGAATCTTTTGCTGTTTATGCAACTCGTGAAGTTCCTATCCTGTGGCATATTGACAGCAACATTATTTTGGGAAAGCTGAATTACTGCCCCCCTGATAACCAATGTAAATGTGTTTTTTGAACACCACACAAATACTATCGCTCATGTCTACAAGTCAGTTCATCCTGATGTTAAGAAGGAAACCCTGATAAATAGAAAAATCAATTATAAAGCCTCCTCTTCTACTCAGTAGTCAATAGTCTTTCCCAATGTATTGCTCGAAATTCAGATGTGGAATAAGATCTCTATTGCAAATTCTGGTGTGTGTCTGAGTAATAGAACAGGCAAGCAGATGCTGAGAAAATGATGTGTGCCATTGCAAGGTCTGAAACCTGGAGACAAAATACTAAAATGTAGAATTGCTTGCTAAAGCACATACGTGGTAGGAAAATATTTTTATGAAGAAAATCTCAAAATTATTTACAGACTTTATAGCTGAAGAAAGTTATGTTTTAAAAGAGTTTTAATGATGGAGTAGAAGGGTACAAACTACCTGAGACAACAGTTTTAGCATATAACAAAAATAGGGTTGTTTAGGAGTGGTCCTAACATCAAAGCTACTCCCAGAATTGGAAGAACAGCTCAAAGGGACCAAAATAGTCATGTATGATGAGGTCTGACTGGCAGACACACCTACTGACATTTTTCTATCTGCCAGTTTTTTATAGCCTTATAAATAATCAGCATTTGGGGCAGAAACTGCAATTTCTTACTTTCACCATCCACAGAAGAAGTTGTTCTGTAGGAAGCTCTGAGACCTAAGAAGCTCTGGGATTCTGGTGAGTTTAGAATGAAACACAAAACCAGACCACCTGTGGTCACCAACATTTTTATGGCACTTCTTGTGAGAATAGGACTGTGGGCACCAGCAGACTGGTGAGAGCAAGAGGGGTCAACATGTTATGCTGCCCTGAAAAGACTGAAAAGTCTGAACAGTTTCAGTTCTGTACAGTATGGACATGGGTCAACAGCTGCAGCGTTTAAACTTCATGGTAGAGTAAAGCTCGGACTGCTGTTATTTTTATTTTTATTTTTTTTAGGTGTTTACCAAAGAGATTTCGACAAATATTTTAGCTTGCCTGGAGTAGATGGTGTACTTGTTAAGGGTATCTGATGTAAGGTTCCTGAATTCGGAAAATGATGGCGCTGTTGAGTACAAGTGCCACATTAAATCAACAGTAGGAACGACATGGGCGCATGCTATGTACAAACTGGCAACACCATAAAGAATCCTGGGCCAGCCCTGAGAGGTGACAAACAGCGCGGCCGGAGTTAAATAAAACAACCTTGAAAGCAGATAAAACAGCTTTGAAAATGAGAGTATCGGCGTTGTGACCAGCAGCTGTTAAGCTACTATCCTGCTTATAACAATTTCAACACGCTCCGGTCAGATCTGTTGTTATCTCAGCCCATGTGGCCCACGTTGGNGCTGCCAGGTGTTATCAGCCTTGTTTTTCTTCCAGAGCCAAAACATAGCTTTGTAGCAAATGCTAAGGGAGAAAGTTTCAGTTAGAAGCTAAGACAGACACATGCAAAATCTTTAATATAGATGTGAAGAACCTCAGAACTACGATGGCTGCTCTGAAAGTAATGCCTCCCATTTTATTTTGTTGGCCCATGATGTCAGAGGCAGATGTTGATGGTACGGCAGTAGAGGTTGAACCTTCCCACCAATATCCCATTCCATTCTGTTCCTGTGTGACAGATGGCAGCAGAGGGGCAGTCTGAAACAATGGCATCTGACATGGGAGAGTGTATGAAACAAAAGTGTGGAATTGAATTCCTCCATGCAGAAAAAAATTGCACCCATTGACATTCATTGACACTTGCTGAATGTTTATGGACACCAAATAGTGGATGTGAGCACAGTAAGGGGTGGGTGGTGCATTTCAGCAGTGGCAACAGCAGCAGTGGGTCACCTCTGCTGGTGCAGATTGTGAGTACAACATGCAGGGTCTTGTTCACGGCTGATGAAAATGCATAGCTAACAGTGGTGCCTATGTTGAAAAAGAGCTTTTTGTAGCTGAAAGTGTTCTCTATCACACGATGTTCTTGTGCTCTTTGTATCTATTGTAGTTTCCATGAAAATAAATAGGAGGCATTACTTTCAGTGCATCCTATGTATATTGCATTCTTGACATATGCAGTCTATATAGCTCCTTGGATCCTTTTCAACATGAAGTCTAGTGCACCTCTAGGAGGATATTCTGATGTGTATGCTTGCTTTAGGAGGACAGAAAAAGGAAAAGTGCAATGGAAAGTTGGACTGGCATCTCAGCTCCATTCACATTAATGGCAAAGCGCCCTATGATTTAAATAATTTAGGATATTGCCTTAATTGGTTCTGGATACACAATCTTCTGTTAATGTCTTTCCTCCCACAGTTTCTCTGAAGGAATGTGCTCTAATGAGAAAATGTTCTGTGTATTTTATTAAGGACTGAGTGTTAGCCATGAAGACAGTTCCCATAAAAATCACTGTGCAGAGGTGGATTAAATCACAAACACCAGAGCCAAGGGCCCCAGCTGCTGCAGTCATGTGATTATCACAGAATTCAAGCTTCTGTCTTTTGTTTTGGGTGGGGGAAAAGAAAAATACTTTAAAAACACAACTACTGTGTAACTGAGGAAGCAGTGTTTGAAAGACACAGAGAGCCCTGAGAGGTACAAACTGTATCTTAGTACAAAACCAGACCCAGACTCATTGGCTAGGCCAACACAACAAAACTCTTCATTTGAAAGTGCCTTAAAGCATTCTATATGGAAAAAAAAAAAACGAAAAGACATTTCAGAACTTAGCTGAAGTGCTTCAGCTCAGGCCACCTATAGATATTGACCCAGAGGTCAGGAAGAAAGTCCTCACACTCCATTCTGTTCTGTGGACAGAAGAAATAACCTTTATTATTATTTCTTTTTCTCCTGACCAAATCTGCCTCCTGATCATGCTTTGTACACCTGGAAGTCAGGCAGGCACGTGGCAGCTGTCACTGCTTGTCCCAGGCAAAGAATTAGCCTGCCTGTAGAGATCCCTTGCAGTGAGCTCTCCTTCCTCCCTGCATCCACGCCCCAGCTTTAGACCTGTGAATGAAAGTAATTGCAGCCAGCAGCTCTGCAGTGCAGCCGCCCAGTCCAAGAGGCTTTCTTTTTTTTTTCTTTAATACTATTAAAAAAAAAAAAAAGTTACTTTAGGATATTTTGTTTCCATTTACTTTCTTCTTGCAAAAGAAGAATTCTTGTCGGCAACTCACTGTGAAGAGAGAGGGGACAGGGAAATGGTTATACTAGGTTGTACTGGGATGGCTCAGACAGGCTTAAGACACAGTGAAATAAAAGGATTAACTAAATTCTGCTTCATGTCAGAACCTTGTTGTATTGCTAAAAGGGTTCATCTATGGGAAGAGTCTGATTTGGATGCTGATAGGAAAGGTGAAATTCAGAAGCTAGACAGTGAGTAATTTTGGGATGAGGGAATGGTTAGGAAAAAGCCCAGTGTCACTGTGGGTGGGAAAGTGGCCTTTGCCATTGTACCTCAGTAGGAAAGATGACCATGCTGGCTTGGGAGGGATAGTGACCCTTTCCCAGTGTGATTGTAAGAGAGAAGAAGAGAGCTTTCTCTGGCTTATCTGGAGCACTAGGCTGCCCTCTCCCAGCCCTGCACTCCAGATTGGCAGATCTCTTTTCCTACCCATGGGCATGCATATTTGCCCAATTTGTACCTATTTCTTTGATTGAAAGTCTGTTTGTGTCCTCACATCTGTGCACGTGTTCTTGTGTTTCATGTAGCATAGATGATTTTTTGCTGTAGAAATGAAAAAGTTAACTTCCTGTATACAATTTTAGGGTACCTATTTTCATCCAGGCACCTCTACCTTTTCTGCAAACACTGTACTAGATTAGTGTTAGCTGAGCTTTCAGCATAAATAATAATTTCAGCAACTTTATTCAGCAAGCTGCAACCACTACATCTGCTTATGGATTATTGATTATAATGGTCCTTGCAATCTCTCTCCGGCCTATTCCTGTTGCATTTTGGGACACATTATCTATGGTCCTTTATGACAGCCTATTGGCACATAAGGCCATGTTATATATGGAAACAGATATGCTTTTATGTCACTCGTGTATGTACATGCTTTTCCATGCTATAAAGGCATAGGTTGCCTTGTGTTGTTTCTCCCTCAGAGCAGCAGGTTTGTTCTTTTGAACATTTCAGAAAGTAAACATGGTTCTCTAATACTGCTGCTTGAAAATCGGACATCAGATCAAACACTTGTATGTAAAACTCAAAATTTTAGCTGACACTTGTGTTCTTGAAAAGAGGCAGTGAAGCTTTACTTTGCACTGCTTAGAAATTTGAAGCTGCTTAGTTTCCAGTGAAGACTGATTCTGATTTACGTTTTCTAATTTTGTGTCTAATAGCTCAGGAGTGCTCTTAATTTTGAACATGTTCTTTTGAGAAGTCAAGAGGATTTCTGCTTGCCAGCATTACCTGAACATAGAGATCAGTGTATTGGGTCTTGCAGCACAGCAGTGATTTTCCTATGGAATGGTTTTGCGTGAAGTGATCATGTGAAATGAGCTGTGGCACTGCATTGAAGAGGTGCCACATGAGATCCTTTGCTAGGAATATGCAAATGCTTTCCTTCTGTTCAGGATCTCTGTTGAATTTTTTTGTGTAAACATAGTGAAAGAATGAATGATCAGTGGCATAGAGCAGGACTTTGATATTGATTGGTGTCACCATTGCATAATACCTAGGGACCCTGTAAGAAGCAGGGTCAAATCAATCTTAATGTGTTTAAATACTCAGAAATAAAGTAGTGGGAAAATTTTTGGAAAAAAACGATCAGATCTTACAAGAACATGATGTTCACTAAGCGCAGAGCCAGACCAAACTCTTCTTGTCTTAACAAAGCCATGATTTCACCAGCTGTTTTAGCTGAGGCAATGGTAGCAGATAATTAAGAGAGAGATCAGTGGAAATGCATGGCACTCTACATACCAAAATGTACTTCGCAGATTTATGTCTTCATTTACTGAGATGAATAGTGTGGGGCAGTAAAAATCCACATGCTTATGGCTTTTTGATACAAGAATATGTGAAACTCCATCATTTATGTCAAAGTAGATCTCAGATCCTTAAAAATTTATAAATTTATATTGTTATATGGAATATACACGTGGGAATGTAAGGTACAGAGAGCATAAATTATTTGATTATATCACCCAGCAAGTTCATGAGGAAAGCAGGTTAAATTTAACTTGCCTTTATTCTCCATCTCAGGAACTGAGAACAACCACGGTGGGCAGTGGGCAGATAGCAGAGTGTGAGGCCCTTCTGTCTCACCATTGTTTTACAAAATTTTTATTGCTACGTAACCATCCCTTCCACTCTGAAGTCCATAGCCCCATTATTTTCACCTAAAAATGTTGTTTCATCCTGCAAAATAACCTCCTTGATACATAATCTGTTTTTGGAGTTGATCTTATTTGTGAAAGTATAGATTCTACCCAATACTATTCCAAGATTTCCAGACTGGCATCTAAGAAGTCCTTTATGTGTACTGCCAATTTGTATGCTATGGACAACAAGAACAATAAATTAATTATTTGCTGGAGAGGGGTAGAATCTATTTAATTTAGTTTCATTCTAGAAGTAAGATCAAAATATAAGTTCCCATTCTGTATCAAAATATCTTCAGTATTGAACTAGATCAATAAGTAAAATTGTGTCTTCGGATTTGTCTCCCCCCATTTTTCGTGATTCTTGCCTGTTCTTCATCTTTTTGTTGTGGGTGCTTTTTTTTTTTTTTTAAATGAAACTGCTTTTTAATCATGCCTATTAACACATGAAATATTCAGCTTTCTGAGAGAAATAATGTATTTCTTAAGTAGCTGAAGTAATGCTGTTTTAAAATCAGCTTTGAGTCTGGAAAAAACTGTTTTGTGAGGTTTCCAGACATTCCTGCCAAAATGCCATGAGACCATTATTTCACATTTGCTTCCAGATTTATCTGGAATCTAGAATTGAAAACACAACACAGAAGAGCTGGAAGAAACAAGAGTTCACCAGCCATTTCTGAACTTTCAAAATGAATGATTTCTGGTTCAGTTTGAGAAAAATACAGAATTTCAGGCAGAGAGGAAGCTGACTTTATTTTCCAATGCCTCTCTGTTCTAAAGCAAACCCTCTTCAGATTAAAGATCAGTTTGACTAATTAGAAGATAATTATCCATTTGCTGACTAAACAATACTTTCTTCTGTTGAAACAAAACAATAGCTTCTTCTGATGAAGTCTATGCTTAAAACATAGTGCTATTCAGAGAAATGACAGAATAATTACCATTGAAAGTTCCTATATTTACTTCTCACAAGTATCGGAAAAATATGTTCCATTTTAGAGAAAACAAGAATAGAAGACAATACTCATAAAACAACTTGTTTGTCCAGCGAGCAGGACAAACAAGTACGTATGTCAGGGCAGCATTCAAGGATTTGACCAGAGTCAGACAGAAAAGGGACTGAATCCAAATTTCTCCTACACAGTCAAAAAGCACTGCTTATCAGCCAGGTACCTATTTTGGGCTTATACACTCTTTGGTTTTGATCAGAGTTTCCATCCTGGAGGGAAGCTTTTGTTGAAGTTGTTCTGGTTTTAAGAAGAGTTTGAGTTACAACAAGCAGAGGTTTTCAGACAAAACCCTGCTTAACTGGGAATTTCATAACAAGCTGTGCTTGATTAAACATTTGCTTTTAGGCAATTGATTTTTTTCCTTTCCTTAGTATTATCCTTCATTAGAAGTAACAAAAGAAAAAAGTAATGTTCCTTGGATCAAAGCCTGCACAGAGTTAGATCTATTTGTACTTCAAGTGGTCAAACTTTAAGTTAGTTTCCCACCTCCCAAGGTGTGTAGGCTGCATTATCCAATGGTGTGACACAACATTAGCTACAGGTCTGCTTGAACTCCAGGGGATCATTTTGAAGATAACTACACATTTTTTGTGTTGACTGTGAAGTTGCTTGGGATCTGGTAAAGGGATCCTGATAAAATGTTGCAATTCATCTGCTTAAGTTTCTCTTCAATATGCATATATGAGTACATGATATAGAAACATCATTTTCTGCCAGTAACTTACAAATCATCTCTCACGTATTGGCAACAGATCTTATGTGCATACTGAAGAAGAGGCTGACAAGTTAGGTCCCTCTGGGAATGTATGCATGTGGAGGAAAAAAACACAAGTCTTACTGGAGGAGAGATGATTGTAATGCTGTACACATTCCTTTAGGTATGTGCAAGTCAAATGCTTACTGACCTGAAGCAGTCATGTTTCAGGCAGCCCAGCATGGATGGCTTCCTGCCTGCTGTGACCTGGCAGAGCCTAGGGCAGAACAAGGTTCCCTGCTGTGTGGCTGGCAGCCCTTGTTCCCTAGGAATGAAAACTCGAAGGCTGGTAGTAAAAAGCAAGAAATTCTGAAGAGAGAATTTTCTGAAGTCATGAAATAGGCAGGTTTATTTATTCAAATTAATGCTATCAGGTGGTGATCATTCTTTCCTCTCTTCTATTGATGAGTGGGGAGCTCTTTCCTAAACCGAGGCCCCGATCTCAGTATTTCTCTAAATGCGCACCCCCACTGTGATACCAGTGCAATGGAGATACCAGGTTGTTTGCTTCTGTCTGCCTTCTTTGGACCTTCTTTGAAATCTCTTCAGTGAGATTTATTCTAAGAAAACCGACTTGTATAAGAGAAAGTATATTTTAATTTCTGGAAGGGAAGCTGGTTTAGACATACCTTCATTTTTTCTCCATGTAAATTAACTTTTTGTTAGTAGCTCAGCAGTAGACAAACCTCAAGGAAATCTGCTGTGATTTTTGGTAAAGCAAAACACAATAGTTAGGATGCTTTTCCAAACAGCTTGGTGCTTCTAAAATTAAGTACTGGTGTATAGCCAAATGTACTACAAAGAAAGCATTTCCTGTGGTATTTTGGTGCTCCTGTTTGGCTCCAGATGGAAATGAGAAATGTAGAAGCCATTACAGACATGAGAAATAGCTTCAGTGGTCCATATACTACAATAATGGGCTCTGATTTCAGTGAGCATAGTAAAATGACTCTGTTACACATTGCTTCAAGTGAAGTGGTGAAGAGAAAGACATTAGTTATATTAGGGTTGGTACGCTCTGATAAGAGGCATAGCAGCCTACAAAGCTGAAATTACTGTTAATTCAACTACTGTAATGTAACATAACATAATGAAAGTGTGGCAATTTTTAAACAAAGGTAAAACATTTTAATTACCTAGAACTTAGACTTGCTTGGGATTGCAGAAAAGAGAGACAGATATTACAGTGTGCCTTATCCTGCCTCATTCTACTTTATACACAGACACAGTCAAAGGCAAGTAAAGGATTTAGAGTAGCACATTTAATTCACGTAGTGAATTCCTCTTGATATTTTAACAGCTCCTACAGTACTTGGGAATATTTCACCCTTAAGTACAAAATTATCTAAATTTTATTCTGTGACCAATTTTCTTATGAATGGAAGACGACCAGGGAAAGCCTGGGGTTGACTGGCATGATTTACTCTTAATAATGAACATAGTCCTGAATGTTCATGGAGAGAAAAATATGCTTTTACTTTCATTGATTACTAGGATACTGAATTTGACAGTATCTTAGTCCATATGTATTCTTGGGGTATACACTCAGGTAGATAAAGTTTGGACTATACACGTCAGTTTGTTGTGTTAAACCTACAAACAGCAGACACTTGCCCAGTGAAAACGTCTGGCAATCAGAAAATTACTGGAGTGACTCAATTTATTGTATAAAAAATACGGACAAATTTCGATAACAGCATGTGTGAATTCTCTTTCTAGTAAATTTTATTGCATAAGCACCTAATTAGGACAACCAGGCTTAGGTGCTATTTATTGTATTAGATCTTAAAGAATACACAGAAATACAGTTTGTGACTTAAAAAACTGTTGCAGGGTCAGTGGAAAGTGTAAGTTAGTGTTGACTTTTTAATGGTAATATTATCATTGCATCCCAGGAAAATCAAACGATAGATTGCATTCGTGCAGTACTCATAAATCAGTAAAATACGAAACTGAACTGAACAACATTTATATGACATGAATCACAAACTGTAAAACGCCCAATAAAATTTCACAACATACCTGTGGAACAAGTTTTGCAATGTGCAAATAACACAGGTTCCCCATTACCAGGAAGAAAAATCTCACAACGTACACAATACAGATTCTACAGCATACATGAAAAACAAGCTCTGGCATATATGCGAGGATTTGAAGAATAAATAGAATATCTTAATATTCACTTAAACCTGAAGTGACACATTGTCTAATGTTGAATTTTTATTTATTTAATTATTTTTATTATTATTATTGGGGGAGGGGGGACTTATTTCGGGGGTTGTGTGTTTGTGGAGTTTTTTTATTTTTTTTTAATTTTTTTTTGTGGTCTTCTGTTGCCTCAGGTTTTCATTTATGAAGGTGAATTAATGACAGAACTGGTCTTTTAAGTGAATTTTCATATCTGTAATCTGAAATATCATGGAAATGCTAGAGCTAGTCTTTTATTGGTCTTGTAAATTGACCCTGACAAATGCATGAAAGTTTCTGAAAAGCAGAAATGCAGACAGAAAGGGATATGTTCACTTGAAGCATAGATACAAAAACTGTGCTATGCATGCATGCAATGTACACAGTGCAAACTCATGGCTGAACTCCATGGAAGCCAAAGAAACATCCAACAGGAGGAAAGTCATGGTGCACTATATATATTTACCGAACAAATGATGCAATGAATTCTACATGCAGGCTTGTGCTTGCACCATATTGTTTTAAGCACCTAAATGAGACATGTCAGACTCTTCTTAACTTTTACTCCTTCCGTACTCAGTGAAGACTCGAGGCAGCAGTCTGTCTTTTTGGTAATCAGCTCCTGCAGTACTTGCCTTTTCTCCTTCTCTCAGTCTGCCAAGTCATCACACACTGCCCTTTTTGCAGGCTAGGTAGAGGCTGCTTTGAAGATACGCATGTGCAGGTCAACTAGTTGTGTGGGTTGGCTAGCTATGCAGTTTGTCTAGTTTTGCGGGCTGGCTATCGTTATGGGCTGGCCAGCTGTGCTGTGTGGTTAGCCATGCTGGTCAGCTATCGTGTGGGTTGGCTTGCTCTGTGGATTGGTGTGCCAAGATGGCGCACAAAACTGATGGCTGTGATGCACATAGGGTAACATTCCTTTCAGGTAGCCTCGGATGTGTGTCTTCCGGTTCTCTAGCTGCTGGGTTTTCACAAAATACATGGAAAACTTCTGTTTCAGAGAGCTCTAATCTGTGATTGGTTTTGGCTGTGATAGATAAACAGATGACAGAAACTAGAGAGAGAGGAAAGACAAGACAGGGAGGCATTAGCATGCTGTGGGAAGGTGCTTCTTCTTAGGAGGACAGGTAAAATAGCACCACAGCAATGAGCAGAAGATAATGATAGGGTACACATCCCTAAGCGTAGTCACCTAGGCAAAACTAAAACAAAACAGATCATTATGCACAGCTACAGATAACTAATATCCACAGTTTTATGATGCTTGCTGAAAAGTAGAGGGAGTATATAAGGAAATCAACACTGCTAATATTGACGTATAAGCTAACTATATTGTCCTTGAGTTAGAAAGATGCGTCTCCTCTTTGTTAGTTAGATTTCTTTGAAGTACTTAGCCTTATAGCTGTGGAGGCACATGAATATTGCTTTAGCCATGGGAGCCATAGGAGCCTCTGGGCACAGAGGAGAGGCTTAGTGGCAGAGTCCTAATAAGAGCAGAAGCACACAAGAACTCAAATTGGAGAAAGGAGATGTGTATTTCCCTGCTTTTAACTGAAGAAAACAGAAGTGGTGGAAAATAAGGTTGGAAAGAGAAGGAAAGCCTGGACATGGAAAGTGGAACAGGAAAGAAAATTACAGAAATAGAACTGTGGAGAAAGCAGGAGTGAAAAAGATTTACCAATTCCACGAAATCTGTTAGGGTGAGTGTTAGAACATGAAGAACATGAAGAACTGGGAATCTCTTTTCAGTGGTCTGTAGGGACAGGACAAGGGGCAATGGCCTTAAGCTGGAGCACAGGAAGTTCCGCACCAACATGCGGAAGAACTTCTTCACAGTGCGGGTGACGGAGCACTGGAACAGGCTGCCCAGGGAGGTTGTGGAGTCTCCTTCCCTGGAGATATTCAAGACCCACCTGGACGTCTACCTGTGCAACCTGCTGTAGGGAACCTGCTTTGGCAGGGAGTTGGACTTGATGATCTCTCGAGGTCCCTTCCAACCCCTACAATTCTGTGATTACAATTCTGTGAACTTCATTCTTGATCAGGAGCATGTGCGCAGTGGAGAAACATCAATTTTGTCTACAGCTGTAGGAAGGACACCTGTACTTTTCTGTCTCAAGCAGTTTCCTCATGACAATTTGTTTTGGCTACGTACTGTATAATGGGGCAATGCATGATCCCATGTGGTATCCAAATGAGCAGTACTGTGCGTTAAGCTGTATCAGCTTAGTACCCCAGTAGCATTCTTACCCAAGATGTGCTGCTGTAACTGTTAATTATGGTGATGATGATACTCCTTTGCATGCCAGAATTCCTCTGTACAAATTACAACTTCTTTTTGGAAAAGAATGAGAATTCATCAAAGTGTGATAGAACTCATTCAGTTTCTGGGAGGTCTAGTCCATTTACATCCAACAGCCAATAGGAAGTTATTAGGTATACATTATCTTTTCAGTGCTGCTTATTAACAACATTAGCTTATTAGAAATGAGAAAAACTGGTAGTGAACAAATATTCAAGCAATTAGGAGTCAGAGTCTTCCATCTTATTCCTGCCTGATCTTTCAGTTTTCCTATATGGCCTTAAAGTGTACTCTCAGCTATGCCTGTTTGTTCCATTCAACAAAGGCTTCTCATATGTTTAAAGTAGGGCATCTACTTAAGTGTTTAGTTGGATTAGGGTCCTTCAGAGGATTTCCTCATCTCTGGAAAAAGAAAAAAAAGATTAATTGTTTAAGCATTAGGCCTTGAAGGCCTGGTCTTCTAAGAAATTTAGCTCTGAGTCCTGGACTGGGCTGACTGAATACTTACGATGGCCAGACTTCAAACTGTGCAGGTTTTTCTCTTCTGAGCATTGGAGGGGAGTGCTGAGCAAGTAAAATGGGATTTAGCAACTAGAAGAAAGAGTAGAAGAGAAAACAAGAGAAAGCATGCTACAATTACAATTTAAAATGTCTTCTAGACATAGTCATGGAAGAGGAGATACTATCAGCTTCTGCCTTTTCATTCAGTTTCATCAGACCAGCATTCAAGATGAGAAAAATCAAAGATTTGTGTTTACATTAGATTTTGAGATGCTGCAACTAACTATGAAGCCCTGACCACAATAGTGATGGTGATACAGCATTCCAGGAGTGCAGTGCCATGTAAGGTAATCTTAAAGTTTGGAAAATTAATGAAGTTTGGAAGGAGTCAATGGTATGATAATTAGCAAATGCCCATTTTATCCCTATCTGAAAAGCATCCTTGTCAAATGGAATGACGTTTCTTTAACCTGATTAGAGGATGTGAAAACAATCAAACATTCCCATAGTTACCCTATATCCTTGAAGACCTTTTTGTTCCTCTCATATATTGCACAGAGCTAAAATTACTTTCCTGCTGCCTTGATCATACTTTGGATAATTTTAGCTAGTGATTGGTTTCCATGTAACCTTGTCTCTCGAAGTGTATTTTGTTCAGAGTTTTAGAAAAGGTTTACTAGAAATGTTATCTCTTTTTGTTCTGAATAAGCCCTACTGAAATGATATCTGTTCCACAGAGTATTGCCTCTGCAGTAGTCGCAAGCCATTGGTGTGCTCCGCACCTACTGAACTACATTGTACTTGCACATGCCACTCAACTATTTTTTCAAGGGAGAGTTTCTGTTCTGTCCTGTATTTTCTTCCTCTGTTGTGAATAACTTATGGTACTCTATAAATGATGAAAAAGCTCATAACAATCTTGAAAAGAAAAGAGATTATCCAAGGCAAAAAGTGAATAATATAGCATTTCTCCAAGGGATGATATAAACTGAAATGACAGTATGAAGCAGATCAATAAATCATCTTGCAGTGCACTTCAAACATTTTTTTGACACTGTGAGTAAACGTATTTGCTGAGACAGGTCAGACCTGGGGTAACATAGGGTTTTTCTAAGAACTGAAGATTTCTCAGGTATGTAGAGGTACTTTGTAAACTTAACCTGCTAATCCTCCTTCACCCTTACCACCTATTTCCCCCAACGCTTCACCTTTTAAATGCACGCTAGCATTGTGTTCATGGAAATACTGGAACAAAGATTACAGGGCTCTAAAATTTCAGTCAAGGAGAAACTCTCCCAACAATTTTTACCTAGAAAAAAATGCTTAACAAAAAGAAAAGGCATAGTCTTTGTTTTAATCTAGAAGTGCAAAAACCAATTGGCTACTCTGAGGCAGTTATTTGACACAATGTGCTACTTTGGGAGTAGTTTTCAGGTACAGTGTGGGGCAAATCAAGACCTCTCTTGTTCCTGGGAGTTCCCTGTCCTTGCCATGGAATTGCACTTAGCCGTTGGATTGCTGTGGTTACTAGCATAACTGGGTCTGGTCCCAGAAATGATGGAAATTAAGCCAAAGTGTATGAGGGAGATAGAGCTCTGTAAACAGTTGTAATTAGGTCTGACTTAAAAAAAAAATCATTAATGGTGCTGTATCTTTTAAACTCCTAAAGATGCTGTCACACTCTAACCTACTTTCTGCATTATGTGCCTATTGTTATCCATGCATCTACATGGAAGGCATAGAAGAGATGGGTTGGATCCTTGCTTTTTTCCATATTTTTTTTTTTCTTCATCTCTTCCCTCTGGTATGAGAGACATAAATGCTGCCGGAAGTCAGAAATGTCAGTTTTCTATTACCCAGTGGTGCAGCCTCCCATGTGTAGCAGGAAAGTCATTGCAAGTCCCCACTCCTACTATCACCGCTGTAGTCATGCATAACCCAGCTGAGAACCAGGATCTTTGAGTACCCTGCCTTCTGAGTGAGCTTTCTGCAAATACCTGAATTGGTCTTTGCAGAATCTGAAGGACAGAGATAGCTGTAGGGAGGCAAGACACCCAAAGGAAATTAGTCATGTCATATAATAGTACTTTTGTTGTGAAAGGTCTAAGTGAAAGACAGGAAGAACAGCTGGATGGGTGGGAAAACTAACTTTTGGGAAAAGTATTGGAGCTTGGGTGTCTCTTTCAGCAAGACAGGAAAAAAAAACAATGTGCATATCCATATGCCTTAAAGAAATTCTTGGTGTATGAGAAAACAGGATGAGCAAGGCTGATAGATTTTCACATGAGAGACTTCTTGGTCAGAGCAATGAGAAACAGTGCTTAGAGCAAGGATGCTGCTGTCCTATTCTGCACATGAATTTGTGTGGCGTTGGGTGGGTTGGCCTACTTGCCATTCTGTTTCTTCAGTTCTAAAGTAAGGAAGTGATATTTGCCATATCTTCATTTTTTGGCCCAGCAGGATGACAGCTGTAGGAACACAGAATAGTCTTCCTGAAAGGTCTTTTTTGCCTGTAAGAAATAACTGAGTGAGATCAAGTCCTTGATGTGAAAGAGTGAAAGAAGCTTGAAGAATGGCTCTTGTGGCTAAAAGTGTGTCTGCTAGTTGGTCTGACAAAATACATTGGCTTTGTCTAGAAACTTTGTTCTAGATAGAAATAAACTAGAGTCATGGTGTAAAATCTGATGTCAAGACAGAATTTTCTTCATGTGAAAAACGCTGGCAAAATTGAAGTGCAAGAGTTGGAGTGTAACTGTACCCTGTCTGTGCTGGCACTGAAGGCACATGAGAAAAGGGCTCTACTCGTGTGAGTTAACTAACACAATTTTGTTGGTGAATGATATATTTGACAATCGGGAAAGAGTAAGTGTGATGTCCTCCCTGTGGGGGTGGACCTGGGCACAGAAACATAGCTGTTTTTTCAAAAGTTCAGATTATTACTCAGCTTTCACACAATCTGTACTCATTAAAATTGATGCTCTATTCTAACTAGTGAAGAATGGCAAAAATCTATGGAACTGGGAAATTACTGAAATAATGTCATACTCTTAAATCCAGCCCCATCTCTGCTTAGTAGAAAAAAAAAGAAGTAGAAACAATGCAATCTGAGAATTATTGTCTATATAACCTCAAGTTCTCATCCTTAAGTTCAGGGATGGACCTGTCTGCCTGTCTAGGTTTCTACTTTTAGCCTCATCTCAGAAGCATCAGAATGTTTTATGGTGTTAAAGAATCTTCATGATGCCTGGTTTTCCTTTTGATTTTAGGAGGAAAAGAAAGGTATGTGAAGTGAATTGTCAAAAGTTGTGCTAATATTTGCGCCAGAGACAGAAACCAGCTGAAGTTTTCAGTGTATCAGCTCAGTGCCCGAACCAGCAGGTTTTTTTCATTCATATCTAATTATGCACCATACAAATAGGTAGATGTGTTCTGTAAAGGTTTCATCCTGTGTTTGCTGAAAGCATGGGCATTTTACATAATTGTTATAACATCATTGGAGCATTCCTTGGTCAAACACACCAAATTCACTTCCTTGAAGACTATTTCAGTGCTCTAATGCACAAGAAGTGGCTCTAATATCTTCCACCTTCTTGGCAGCAGTCCAGGGTCAATGGGATATTTCCAACAGTTGCTTTTTTCAACAGAGAATGTTCTGAAGCCCCAGGCTGTGTGAGTTGAATGAGTGTTCAGAGCACACACTTCTATAAGAAGCTTGCTTGCCTACTAAGCAATTCTCAGCAATGTTTTTGGCTGGTAGCTATTGTTATTTGTTTGAACTGCGCAATGCCTAGAGGCTTCAGTTGTGGATCAGGGCCCCATTGTGCTAGGTATTGTAGAGACACAACAAAAAGGTCTTTGTCACACTCTTAAGGCAAATCTGAGGTGGGTCTGGGAAAAGAACTTTCCTGAATCCAAAGTCCCAAGGCCAACTTCTAAGCAGTTTACTGTACTCCAGGATTTGGTTTTATCCTTTGTTTTCTCATCTATACTGTTCATTCAACACAAATAATAAACTCTGAAAAAACAGTGAAAAATACAACTGATAAAATTGCTTATATATTCCTTGCTGCCTTTTAAAATGAATATCCACTTAGTGACTGACAGATGGGCCTTGGAGACTCTGGTGCTATTGAAGTCACTCACATCTGGTTTACTCCATCCCTCAGAGTGTTTTGTTATGGTAACTAAAGCCTGTTCTGAGACAGACATGACGCTTTTTGGAAGTCATCTTTTTCTGTGCATAAGTCAGGTGTGTGTATTTCATTTGCGTCATGCATATGCCACTGCTGGGGGTATTTGCATGACAACAGGGTTTTTGCTCCTCACTCCTTCATCATCTGCTGGCACTTGAAGTCACATTCCTTTCTGTATCACATCACATTTAGTTGCTGTGGATACAGTTGTGATGCTATAAACAGACTTTAGGGCTTGTTGTAGCCCTTCGTCTCCTAGAACAAATATCTCCCCAGAGGGCCTTGGGTGAATAAAATAAGTGAGTAAACTTATATCAAAACTATAAACTTATAGGTACCTACAGAATTATACCCTTAGTTCCATTTTAAGTCTTACAAATGTTTTACTGGTTCAGTACTTAGGAATTTTTTTCCGCTTCTGGAAGTCCTCTTTGCCTCTGCTCACAAGGTAAGAATGGGAAAATGTTTTCCCAGATTTTGGATATTCTGCTTATCTGGGGCATGGAACAGTTGAAGCTGCAATCACAGCAAATAAGTCTGGAAAGTCCCTCTAGTAGGTTCATTATAGAATCATAGAATGGTTCAGGTTGGAAGGGACCTTAGAGATCATCTTGTTCCAACCCCCCTGCCATGGGCAAGGAAATTATCCACAAGGGAAATATTGTGTAAAGCAAGAGAAGAGAAGAAAGTCCGAGAATGTAGTTTATATGTTTTTGATTCTCAAAAGCAGCTCTGTAGGAAGTGATCCTATTTCAAAATCCACATTCAGCTAATGGAAATGAAAAAAAGCCCATATTTCTGGCAAAATATAAAGTATCATGCAAATTCTCAGAATAATTCAGCATTTAACACTGATAAATCTTAGCTATTTTTATTGATATGCTGATTGATTAAACATCTTTACAGCTCATTTTTGGATGAATTTTGTTGGAATATTTTTATCCCAAAAATAGAAATGGAACTAATAGATTTAGTCACTGGTGCTGGGCATGTTTTTTCATCCTTCTCTCTGATGGACTAAAATCTTGAGAGAACAAACATTGATCAGCTGGAATTAAGACTTTTTTTGTTTCCTTTTTGTCCTATGAGATGCATTCCAGACTTTCAAAGAAGCCACAATAAAGCTTTTGTTTTCTATTTATATGCTCATACACTATTTTCATTTGTGTATCTATAACCAGATAAACATTCTGCAAATTCACATGGAAGTATAACCACTTTGTTCTTCTTTTGGGATAGTGACTCATAACTAAATAGATGCAGCTGAAAGATGAAAATGTGGAGTTGAAACTGTACTGCTGCAGTGAGGGGAAAAAGAATGGAAACAGAGGTTCTAAGGTCAGCATACTTGGTAGGAGTGGGGATTCCAGAAATAAGGTTCATGATTGTGCAACCACAAATGCCTTGTGGCTGGCCCTGTAAGGTACGGATAGTGTTTTATCCTTGGGCTTCAAAACTGGGCTATTTTTCATGTGATAGATAGCTTTGTAGGAAATCATGTCTAACATGCAATAAAAAGTTCAGATAACGTGATAACACGTATCAAAAGAAAGAAGCTTAACTGAAATCACACTAGAGAAAGTCAGAAAGTGTGGTGAGGTATTGAAGACAGCCAAAATTCAACCCTTTGTTGTTTACATAATGAGCTAACTTACAGTTAGTGTTTGTTGTGAATTGTACAGTGAAAGAATTTCATTTAAAAATGCCTTTTTGTTGAGTCTTGCATGTCTTGTCCAAAGTGTCTCAGATTTAACAAACCTTAAAAGAATTTTAACCTGACCTGGATTCTGAACCTGGCCAGATGTAACACTGCCAGGCAGCGTCTGGCTCCAACCTCCCGCAGATTCCAGCGTCTACAGCTCTTGCTCAGGGAGCAGCAGGAGCCTTTCCAGTGTAGGGCTGCACACTCCAGGTCTGCAACCCGACTGAACTTCATCACCCTGCTGGAAGGGGTCTTGGGCTCCTACTGTGGAGCCAAGACTGATAGCACTAGAAGTTTTAGAAAAGGCTTTTTAGATCTGCTGTGCAGACCTGTGCTACCACTCAAGCACTGTCTGCAGGCATGATCTCCTCTGTCCCATGGGAGAGTCCCTTCAAGGCTTCTTGTTGTAGAGCAATGGGGGCAGGAATAAGGTGACAGATTTGCTATTTTATAAGCTCCTCCCTTAATTAGTAAAAAGCCCCTCTTGGGGACAAATTGTCCCTTAAATAAAAGTGTTGTATTTCTTACAAGTTTCTGCTGATCGTGCTAAAAAGTCAGAGGTAATTGATGTAAATATTGCTGTTACAGAGTTAGCAATGTGCGTGGTCATATCAGAACTAAGCATAGTCTACTTAAAACTGATCACACGTAGTAAGCAGCTACAACTAAATTATTTTAAAGTTTTTAAAGATTTCTTTGTTTAAAAATAGGTGTTACCCATGTATTTTAAGCAATATAAGATCTTTACAGTTTGGATCATAATAATACATATTTTTATTATTAATTTGTGTTTAGTCACTTGTCTTCAGGAATACGGTAGACAATTTCCCTGAGTTCTTTGAAATCTCTCTACTAAGTTTTCATTTGCTCATGTGGTAATTCTCCTTGTCAAGCTTCAACTTTACCACAAAGGAAAATTTCTATAACTTGACTCACTGTGTCCCTGTTGCATGCTGCACTGCAAAGGAAAAACAGGTGTTTTTATGAGACATAGCACAAGCAAGGTGATCTGTCTTTGCATGCAACTCTTGAAAGTGTAGTGCTACCACTTTTATAAAATATAATATCTTGAAATGTTGTATTGAAATAGATATATCCTTGAGAGATACTGTTAGGAAATTAAAGTCTTAGTTAAACTGAAGGTGGATTCTTAAAATAGCTTGTAACATTTATGGTTTATGCAAGATTTTTGATGTGGAAGACGTGCTTAAGAGCATAGTAATTGACCTATCAAGAACAAAGCATACTTGGTCTGAAATTGAAATGCAGGTAATTTGTCAGATATTTCACTTTCTTTAATCTTAAAATCTGTGTTTATTACAGGGAATTTTCATTAAAATTGACCATAATAGGTCTGATGATTCTTGGTTTCAGCTACCTAGTAAGTATGTAGGCAGAGAATTCCAGGTCTACTGAGTCTAGCAGGATTCCCATGATTTCCAGATTCCCCCTCGTGGCACATACCCAAAAGGAAGTTTCTAGCTTATTAGACTTCAGAGCAACCCATCCATCTGGATCAGCTTGTGCCAGCTGATGGCACTGTTCAGAGTATCAATTTCAGCAGCTGCAAGTTCAGGGAAGATACTTTTGGAGGCAACATGCAAAATGTGCATCCCAAAAATTTATCCAGTCTTGAGCTTGTGAGAAACCAAAGAGGATGCTGTTTTCAGTATGACTCAGGCAAATATTATATTTCCAAAATAAGAGATTTTCATGAATAAAAAGTAGAGTAGATCTGTGATTCTGTACATCTTTGCACATGGTACTTGTTCAGTACAATGTGTTAACATTGTCTGGAACAGGAATGCTAAAAAACATAAACCAGCTTGCTATTTGGGTAGAGAGGATGGAGACCTTCTTCTAAAACATCCACCAAGGATTGTTCTCTGGCCATTGTTGCTGCACCTTCAGCAGATAAACTATGTTTCCCTTTAACTGCTTCTGTGTATATCCTCACTTAGTGGGAACAATACCAGCCCCGTCAGCCCTTGGATCACAGTGCACTGTGCCAGGTCCCCAGGACAGTCTGGATATGGGGCACCAGAGACATCCGCTTTGTTCCTGGAGTATGTGAAAATGTGACCACGTACACCCAGCTGCTTGCCATAAGGATACCATTGTCTGCACCTCAGAGGAAAAGGGCTGTAAGAAACAAATATAAGTAAAATGTTTATCTAATTTCCTGGGTCTCTTCAAAATTAACAGAAAAGTTGTGAGCAGCTTAGACTGGTAAGATGTTCTCTGCTGTCAGCAGAATCTTGCTGGCTTCACTCAAGGAGGAATTTCATATTCTGTCCTTGTTTGTACAGTTAAAGAAGTCTAAACATTTCCTAGAAGTCTGAAGACTTTTGGCTACTAGAAGCATTAGAGATTTCTCCATCTTGAGAAAAACAACAGGCTTCTCCTATTACAAATATCATTGAAATTCACCATTAGAAGTTACATTAAAATAACATTTCCTAAACTGACTGTTCCCAAAGACCAGTTTAAACTTGCAATTATTGCTTAGAGAGGGGGAGGATAGGACTGAGTTGTGACCAGTACCATTTCTGTGGATTATGCATTGCTATAAGTGAAAGAAACATTATGCCCAACTTGGGCATACTCTTGAAATGTGAAGTAGTGTTTGGAATAAGAAAGACATTTCTCAAATGACTTTTTTATCTTCCCATCATTCAGTCCTGAAGTGTTCAAGACACATTGTCATCTGTCAGACCTAACAGAGAAAGGAAAGCATTATTCAATTCTTGAAATATTTCAGTGCCCACACGTCTTCAGTTCTCATGACTCTTTTTTTTTGTTCAGCCATTTGTGTCAATGATATTATCTATTCAGAGAAGTATGAGGCAATACTATAGAATGTTAAGTTCTATAATGTCTTTCATTCCATGTGCTGCCCCAGACAAACACTTTACTAAGTTGAATAACATAGCTACAGAATTAAAACAGTCCAGAGGGAGAAAGAGGCAAGGAAAAGGCCAGAGTTTTCAGCTGAAAGTGGAAAAATGATTGCAACTTCTGAAGGCTGTTCTTGGATGAAAAAGAGGATACATGAGGTCCTTGTAACCTCATTTTCTGTATTTCAGGGGCATTTTTAAAGGCAGGCTGCTCAAGTAGAATTTGGAAGAGGACATTTCCAAGGCAGGAAAAAGAAGTGGAATGGTATTTTAGTTCTAATCTAATCAGTTGAGATCCAGCCTACAACTATATTTCTGATTGAATTCAATAGAACTTGAAGGGATGCAGTTTTTCAGACTGGTGTAAATTGATATAACTCACTCATTTTGTAATGTAATGATATTTTATAGGAATTAGGTCTGGTTTATCAAGAAAGTGAAAATAATAAGGAGTTTGTGAGGCTCTGTTTTAGTTTTGAGCTGAAATTTTAATAAGATGGCCTGTGAGGTTTTTGGTAGATAGGTAAGATCCTACACTATGCAGATCTTACTTAGCCTCCAGCACAAATCTGAACTTTTAGTTCAGGTCTGAAGCTTAATGTTAATCCAAGTCCGAATTCTACCTCTTCAGTATATTTCCCTCTGTTTTATCCTGTCCCTACTATCTGGACACAATATACAAATATTGTCTCACTAATCTGTTACTGATGAATCATTGACTTGATGGATGTGTACATGAAAGTAAATACAAAACCAGAATGAAGCATAATTACATCAAAGTGGAATCTTTGGCAGCCCCCTACTGAAAATAATTGTTAAGATAATTTTCAAGTCTGTACTGTGTTACCATAAATCTCACTAGTAAGTGCCAAAGCTTTATGCTTTCCCCAGGAAGTTATACATAATCAAAATATTCTCCTTACAAAAATCAGATCAGTCATAGTGATTTATGTGGGTAGATTTGTCATTTTCATGAAAGCCATTAGCTATGTCTTTTCTCTTTGATATTTGGTGGTCATTAATAACGATATCTTTCATACATAAAATATGTATATTCTTGAATTTCATAATAATATGAAATTGTACTGGGAAATGCTCTGAAATCTTGATGCCTGGTGAAAGAAAAATATGTTTTTATAATTATTTAGACATTATGAAGTCCAGATGAACAGGGTGTACTATATTAGAAAGTATTATATTAGAAAGTAGTATATTAGAAAGTATTTTCAGTTTTATATTACCAGCATCATTCTTTGAGTAAAGAATATAAAATAGGAGAGTTCCATTTGCAAGAGACAGACTATAAGATAATTTTTTTAAATTGAAGAGACAGTGTAGGTGAATATATTTGCGTACATTTAAACATGGAATAAATATTCACATAATCTCAGTAGCAGACATTACATTCCTTAACAACATCTTCCAATAATTTAGGTTAATAAATACAGAACAGCAGTGCTAGTAATGGTGTTTAAAAATTCTTAGCTATTGCTTGGTGTTTGAAGTTCTGCAATTCTACCTCTGAATTTATTAATGTATTTGTCAAGTAGTTCTATACTTTAATCAAAATCAAGTATTTTTGAATTAACAGTCTTGCTTTCGGACTTCAGTCAAAGCCTTTCATTTCAGCATTTCAGTGACTGTAGAGAAGTAATGACAGCAGCAGCTGGCATTGAGTCTAAATAATACTTTTTAGAAGAAATGTTATGTGGGAACGCCAGCTGGTCAGCAGATCGCATGACCTCACTTGAGCTGGCTGCTAGAGGAATATGCAACAGAAGGATGAAACGAGAGTATTTCCTGCTGCTTTACCCTGTAGTATTCGCAACAAGTACCATTATCACAAACCTTTTTTGTGTTCTTTATGCATCCCTGTGAACACTCTTCAAAGAAAGGTCAGGGAACTACAGAGCTAATCTTAATACTGTTATTGAAATAGACTATGAAGTGCAAGCAGACCAGAATCCAACATGTGAGAAGATCTGATTATCTCCACTTATATAAACTACCAGGATAACTTGTGACCCAAATTAGGCCCAGCTGGACAGCTGGAATCCTTATGTGAATTAATAATTTTCAAAGGTATGAAAGAGAAAGCTAATCCTCTGTCTTCTGAAAAAAGTTGTGAATGCCCCAAGGAACTGGAAATAACTGACAGTCCTCTTCATGTATAATCTCATTTATCTGCCTTTTAACATTCTCAGAAAATCAGAATCTGACACAGCTGCAACATTTCTCAGAATGTGAGCTAATACTCTGAGCTGAACAGCTCAAGAGGAGAAATGCAAAGGAAGCCATTCAGCCTCCTCTTTACCATGAGGTATAGATAAACAAAGAAAGGCATTTTAACTAAAAATAAAATATC
The DNA here is from genome assembly GCA_013396635.1 of Penelope pileata. Taxonomy (NCBI): domain Eukaryota; kingdom Metazoa; phylum Chordata; class Aves; order Galliformes; family Cracidae; genus Penelope; species Penelope pileata. The sequence continues at coordinate 134,604 of WBMW01002608.1, forward strand.
TTTAGCTTAGTACCTGTTTATCTGAGTACTGTAAATCTTCTAGTGTTCTGCTGTACTGTTGTAATTATTTACAACCACTGATACTTTTCCACTGAGCATCCTAGTAGCACCTCCTATAAGGGCTGGCATTTTTTCAATGCTAACAATATTACCTCTTAATTTTTGCAACTTGCTTCATTTCTGAGAATGTTTCTTCTGCAGAAAATGTAATTTTATCTACAGACGTAAGAAGCCTAGCTAGGTTAGTGTCTTACCTCTACTATGGCTACCTGTGGCTGCAAAAAGAATTTCATAATAGGATGAACATGTACTTACTTCCATTTCCACATCATACTTTCCCAGCATTCTTATTTCAAATGTTTCCTAAGGCAGCAATAACATTTCTCCAACAGAAATATAAATAAAGGACCCATTTTGTGGACACCTGTCTCAGAAAATAAATTTATCAAGATAAACATGTTCACATGCACATATTTTTTTGTTGTAAGAGTTTCAATATGTAAATAGACAGATACTTACCATTCTAATGAGCCAGCAATGTGCCCTTGCATCCCAGAAAGCCAACTGTATCCTGAGCTGTGTCAACAGAAGCATGGCCAGCAGGGCGGTGGAGGTGATCCTGCCCTTCTACTCTGCGCTGGTGAGACCTCACCTGGAGTACTGCATCCAGATGTGGACTCCTCAGCACAGAAGAGACATGGATCTGTTGGAGTGTGTCCAGAGGAGGGCCACAAAAATGATCCAAGGGTTGAAACACCTCCCCTATGAAGACAGGCTGAGAGAGCTGGGGCTCTTCAGCCCAGAAAAGGTTCCAGGGAGACCTGACAGCAGCCTTTCAGTATAAAAAGGGGGGCTGTAAGAAAGAAGGGGAAGGACTCTTAACAGGGTCTGTGGTGATAGGACAAGAGGAAACGATTTTGAATTAAAAGAGGGGAGATTTAGGCTGGATATAAGGAAAAGTTTTTTACAATAAGGGTGGTGAAGCACTGGAACAGGTTGCCCAGAGAGGTGGTGGAAGCCTGGCAACATCCAAGGTCAGGCTGGATGGGACTCTGAGCAACCTAGCCTAGCTGTAGATGTCCTTGTTCATTGCAGGGGAGTTGGACTAGATTACCTTTAAAGGTCCCTTCCAACTCAAACAACCCTATGATTCTACGATGTGTAATGCCAAAGTGCATGCTTTGTTTACTGGTATGTAGACCATGGCAGGACGGAGGCCTACAAAATATCACTTTGTATCTCCTCAAAACTTTTACTTACTGTCTTCTCAGTATAACCTTGACAGTTCCAAACATCCAGCCTTCATGTACTAGTCCTGAAAAATTGTGATCAGTTGAAAAAAACATGACTTCATGACATAAAAAAAAATCTTTAAAAAATTGAGGGGATATTTTCATCATTTTCTGTGTCCCAGGGGCTTATCTGTAGCACGTTTCTGACTTCTTTTCATGTAGATTTAAAGTAAGAATTAGTGTCCAGTGAGGTATCATGTAGCCACATTTTCAAATGACTTGAGCCTTAAGGAAAGTTACAGATATAGCAATTATTCACATCAAGTCAAAAGCTTCAGTCAGCCTTCACAGCCACTAATACATTCCTTCTTTATGATGCTTTAGAAGTTCCAGACAGAAGAGGAAGTGCTGAAATACTCTGAGAAAGGCGCTTCTCTGCCCTAGGATGGAGTTCTGGCTGAAACTTGGTATAAACCACTACTGGAGAAAGGAGACTGTCCCTCAGTGAGACTGATTCTGGCTTCTGCAAACCTATGGCAGCTGAATACTTGAGCTAAGATGCAGGGCAGTAGAGTCTGACTTTTTGTGTGCATTCTTCCCATAATAATTCAGTAAAAATGCAGACTGTTTCACTAAGTGTCAACTGTGAGCTTGAAACTATCCAAGAGCAAAACTGAAACACTCTCCTTAACCTAAAAGCTAGAAGTTTAAAAAGTAGGCAAAAAACGTCAAGTTGGAGATCAGGGATAGTGGCGTGTGCTACAGAAAGAAGCATAATATCACAACACTGATGGGAATTTCTACTTATAAATTGGGTAGAGAATGGAAACTTTACAGGCAGTACGGTCTGTGGTTTGTGATGACAGCCATTGGGTGGATATAGCCTTTGGGAAGGACGGAGGATGGGCTGAAAGAAGGATTCAAAGAAAAATCATTGTGACTTAGTAGAAAGTGTGAAGTAAGGGAGGTTAAAAAATAAGGACGGAGACATAAATGAAAACCTTTTTACTTACTGACATTTGCCATAAGAAGCATTATTAATCAATGAGAACAAGTGAGAACAGCTCCTGAGGAGACATCATGGAACTCCTGGACATTTAATACTTGTGCACCTGTGTACTTACAAAATCAGACTAGGAAGAGAGCTCCTGGGCCAGTTCAGCAATTTTCTTTTGGGCATGTATCTGTGCTTCCCTTCCAGATCATCAGAGAAACTTTTACTGAGCAGCATCTTGTGTTCATTGACAGTGCAGTAGATATTGTAGTTCTTTTGGACATTTGTCTGCCTCCATGCCTGCACAAAGTCACAGCTGCTGCTACTGAGATAGATATGTAAAGCTCCATGTCATGGTGTCTGAGTGTTTTCTACCCAGTATTAAACACTTGCATAAAGTTAACCAAGAGCAGACTATCCACCTTGTAGGTATCCAGAACTTCAGAGAGACCTGGAGCACTTCAGTAGCAGTTGCTTTGTGATCATCATGGTCCTTGTAAACCAGAACTGTAATCTCTTCTCCTCCCTCTGAAACATGTATGCACTGCCTATTATCATCCGTGCCATTTCATTCATTTTCTCTGTTTGCTTCTCAAAATATCTTGTACTTTCAAAAGGCTATTTCTAAAAAGGCTGAATAGTGAACTATCTCTCATGGTCAATAGCAATGCAGATAAGAATTAACAGTCATGGCAGAGTTAAATGAGTTCGATCAAAGTCAAATCTGTAGAACAGCTCATTGGCAACACAAAAAGATCAAGACATGAGTTATGATGTATCTTCTCTGTGTTGTAATACTTGGAATGTGGAATATTTAAGGAGAAATATCAATGGTGGCTTCATTGTATTTAATTCTGGTGCATTATCTAGAAACTATGAGGGTTTCTCTGAAAGTAATATTTAAGCTGATTATAGCCTAAAATAAATGTGCACAAAAATGAGATATGATTTTTCAAGTATTTTATGAGACAATAGAATTTCACTAATTTAATAGAATTTAATAGCATTTAATTTATAAATTTTGGGAGCCATGCATTCTGCCTAGCTCAACAAAATTCATGGAAAGCAGTCATCATATTTCTTCTTTGTCACCTGTCTTATGTGTGAATGCTCCTATTTGTGCTAATATTGACTGAAAATAATCAAGATTTTATTAGATTTTACTGTGATGAGAATCAAATCCAGAACTGTCCAATGAGGAAACAATTATCTCTGCAGAGAGTCTGAAGTGACTACAGACAGACTTGGAGAGAGCCAACTGAACTATAAGTAAAATTTGTGTCTATCCATAATGTTGATTTTGGCACAAAGGAAAATGACTGAGCAAGTGCAAGAATAGGAAATAGTTTGATTTTATGTCAGCTATTTTTCAGTGTTCTGAAGAGGGCTGTGAATAAATCTATGAGAGAGAGAAAATCCCCAGATGTGTTCACAAGATTACCTCTCAGCAGATGATGGGTGGTGAACAATGGCTCCTTAAGACAGCAAAGGCTACAGGAGAAACAGGCCATGCTTTAGGCAGGACCAGGGTATGTTTTTGATGTTGGTCTAGGTGAGGAAAATAGGGAGATGATATGAAGTGGAAGTGGGGAGAGCAACAGCAGAATCTAGGTCAGCATTTCATAATATCATAACAACAGATTTATTAAAGACATTACTTTTGCTGCTGTGATAAATGAACATTAAAGGCACAAGGGTACGTGTCCCATGGGCTTGGGGCTTGTTTGCTTTTTAGGCTAGAAATAGATCTCCTGAGTTTGGTGTTGTCCTTGAATTTGGCAACATTATCTCTTGCCAAGCAAGGGACATGTTTTTTTCAGTACTGTTGCCACCTTCTCCATGTCTATCCATGGTGACAAGCTGTATGGGCTGATTGAGTCAAGAAATATTTCATATGTTCTCTATTTTTTGTTTTCTGGCTCTAAGGTTGCTCTTCCTTTGTACTGGAAAAGTATGTAAACAGTTTCTGGATTGCCAGATAATAGAATTCCCCCTGAAGTTAATGGGAGGGCAGGCACTCATAGATCAGCTGTGGCTCTGAATTTTTTTTTTTTTTTT
>WBMW01002608.1:138919-186164 GCA_013396635.1 Penelope pileata
TTTTTGTGTGCAATTTTGGCAAATGAACTAAGATGTCTTAAAATAAACAGATTTTTGCTTTGTTTCCTGTCATCACCATTTTAGGATTCTTTTTTTATAAGCAAGATCCCACTATCATTTGGAAATTTTAAATTTAGAACAAATATTTCAGCGTCATGTAAACACGTGCCTGAATAAGAATGTGTTTACAGAGTAGTTTTTCTGGTAGGGTGGAAAGCTGTGGCAACATGAAAATCTAGAATTTTCTTTACAGATAAGAAAAGACCTTTGTACCTTCTGTGAACATCATGTCTTTTGTGAAAAGTATGTATATATATATATATGTAGGTATATCTATATCTAAAATGTTTTCTAGCATCTTAAAGGCTTAATCTGAAATAATATCTTCGTTCCACCAAAGAGATATGCTCCCTTTCATAATAAACTATAAAAGATCTGATTTTGGTCAATAAAAGAGGCACAGTGGCACTTGCAGTGAAATGTGTATCCTATCAGACAGAAATAGGAGAGCTGCAAATAGAGCCCTTTTCTCTACACTGAGGTATTCACTTGGGCCCAGTTCTTGCAGATACGGTTCTGTATATGTTTAATTTTTGACACATGAATAATTCAACTGAAGTCAAACTCGCATGTGATTCCATAACATCCTCTTGGGAAAGTAGTCATTACTGCTGGTAATATTCCATGGAGCTATATATATACAGGCTACCTATATCAAGAAAAAAATGTAGACAGTGTTGCCAGGGAACCCCAGGAGTTTTGAGAGAGCACATTACAGCAAGAACAGACTGAAAGTGTCTGTCCTCTGCTGCTTACACTACAGAACTACACAGTGTGGATTATACTTTAGCCCCTTGAGTACTCCCTGCTTATCCTGCCCGCATTTCACTGTAAATCATTCTCTGCGGGTTGCATGGCTGCAGGAGCACCACGGAGCTCCTTTAGTCTGAGCAAATGGCAACTGGTACAACTAATGACTTCTTTGGCAAAACGTGGATGACTTTAGGATGGAAGTCACTCCTGAGCACCCAGAGTCCAGCCTTATTTGTTTTGGTCTCAGATATTTTTAAAGATTTGGCAGCACCATTAACACCTGCCAGTCAGGTCAATAACATTAACCAGGTTTTTCCTCTCTGCCACTATACTCAAAAAGCCTTCCTTGCAGAAGGGCCAGCATGTTGCGATTTATGTCTTTCCCTCCTGTTGCTTTTTGACCGTGTCACCACTTGTTTTCTTCTTTCTCACAACTACTGAAATATCAAGATTCTTGTCTTTGCGTTCAGGGCGTTTCTTGGTTTAAGTCTCTTATGGTCAGGGCAGATATCTTGGTGGTAGGTGGGTGGTTGGACTAGATGATCTTGGAGGTCTTTTCCAATCTTGATGATTCTGTGATTCTATTTAGGTAGATGGCCACAGAGCTCAGAGTACTACTGCACACTGTCTATTCTTTGCACCATATCTTCTTGTCATGGTGTGACCTCCCTGATTTGTCTGTTTTCATTCACCCTGTCTTCACCTGCTTCCACACTAACACGTGGGATGTACTTTCTGATTGAGCCGTAAGACCACAATACCAACTCTTTCCTATTTCTCTTTTGTTGTGTGCAAGACTTTAGTCAACAGATACAATAAAAGGTAACTGTAAGCACAGGGATTTGTAAAACATAGTATATGCATGTGCTGACAACTTTTGTCTGTTGCGCAGTTCTTTTTGCACACCTGTGCTTTCCTTTGCATGGGGATTCTTTTGATAATACTATTTATTTATTTATTTTAAAAGGAGCATGAATTTACACAGCTTTGGTCTCTTACCTCTGAAAATCATAGATGCAGTCTTCTTAACAGCAAAGACAAAAACGAATAATTGATGTGGGTTGAGAAAACAGAACATCTCCAGTTTTGGTAGCTAATTTAAGGGCAAGAGGCAAAAGTGAGCTAGGGATGCCTTAACAGGTTTCTGCTTTGTCCATCAGGGCTTTGAGCTTTAAGCCTTCTGTGCCAATTTTCACCTTCTGTAACGTGACAGTGTTGGTTCATGGTGGTAGTGTGGAAATTAATTAATTGGCTACTGTTTGTGAAATTAGTTTCTAAATGCTAATGAGGAGTAACACAATTTTCTCAAATCTGGCTGAGAAGTTCTACACCACATTTTGATTCCCTTTCAGTGAAAGTAATGATTTCAGTCTGGCTACTCAGTGAATGAGAAGTAGATGTGCAAATGAATTTGTTGAAAATGCTTGCTAGGGTAAATTCATGGGAGCAACTGATACGAAAACTAGTCAGATGTTTTCAGTTCTAGAACAAAATCTGGTCTGGTCAGTGGAAGGAGAGATCACATTCACTTTTAGAAGGGATATGCCTTAGGCAGCCAGTTCACTCTGTTTCACCTTTGCTATTCAGATGGAGAAAGGGAGGGTCTCACCATTTTTTTCAAACTTTAATTGCCACAGGAGACTTCTTAGGTATGATGGGCTGACAATAGAAGAGTATGTTTGTGAAACATGGTACAAAATTCTTAGAGAGTGTGAGAGGAACAAAGAAGATGCATGCATGCAAGCTCTGTCTGGTTTTCATTGCATTTCCAAGTTTTCTAGTTTTTTTTTTCCTCTGTTTCGTTTTCTGAGTGTAGAACTTTAAATTCGTAAGAATTTTTCTACTGGACAGCTTCTCCAGGTGCTAGTGTTGTCCCTATGTCCTTAGCAACTGTGTATCTCAAAATCATACAGATTTCCAGCACCTCAGTGACAGACAGAAATGTGATTATCTCCACTTTAAGGACTGGACTTGTGTCACAGAGTGCCCATACAACATTCTAACAGCACATATCTTTCCTGTGCGAGGATCAAAATTAAGTTCACAGGTGCTGGATTGCAGTTTGGCCTGATCTTCAGCTGCACTGGAGATACTGGGACCTTTCCCAATCCAGAATGAAGTTTCTTGTCTAGTCTAGAAGTGCTGATTAGTTTTTAACATATGAGCAACAAATATGGGAGCACAGTGCAGGACAGGTTTTTGGCTGTTATATGTTGGCCTGACTCCACTGAAGTCATATGAAACTATGAAAATTGTCAACAGCTGTGGATCTGCTGCATTGTGTCTGCTTGTGTTCGTTGCAAGAAATCATTCTCTATGATGATGAATGAGCTCTTAGAAAAATCCTACTCATTCTAAAGATTGAATCTTTGACCTCTTAGCTTTCTCCTAGTACTGAGCACTGTGGCCTTCAGTTCTTTGATTGCACTGTAACTTAACCTTTATTTTCTTCTTAACTTATTCTTTCTCTTGAATAGTCTCTCCACTAGGGCACTCGAGTGGGCCTCCAGAAATCTCACGCTAGTTCCTAGTTTTGCTGCTAGCCTCCTTCAGCCAATGCTTCCAGACTTCCCAGTTTCAGTAGGTTCTAGATTTACAGCTGTTGGCCTGCTTCATATGGGTGAGAAGATTTTATTTTTTCAATAGTTCCAATGCTACAGTGATGCAGCCATGAATAATCCTGTAAATAATTTATGTACATATAAGTGTGTATGTGTATTTATGTATTTATACACATACATACTTTGAGTCTCACTCATATTTGTGTCAAGATTTAGGCACATGAAAATAAAAATAAATAATGATAAATTGTAATAGTTTAGGACTTGGCAGGCTGAGGGGTACTATCTTTTTGTGCAATCTCATGAAAACATGATGAAGTGCCTAGGCAGGAAAAGGACAATGCTCTGGTGCTTGTTAGCTTCATTCCAGTGTGTGTGCATTTTTTTTTTTGTTATTTTTTCCTCTCCTCTGTATTTTCCTACTCTTTCTAACACTGTAAAAATTCTCTTAATCTTCCTACAATTAATTAATGCATATGCAAGTGATTTAATTTAAATAACTTCAATTATGAGGAAAACAAGAAATTAATAATGTCCATTAAAATGACAATCATTGTTCACATCAAAAAGAATTTTACCAGTAGGCAAGATATGTACATGAGAAACATGTAGGCTGCAGAACGGAGTGTTTATACACTGACAGAAAAAAAAAAAAAAAAGGAATCTTTAGTCTCACAATAAAAGTATCCTGTTAGTCAAAAAGTCACTGCTTAACCACTTTCTGCTGAATTTGAATAAATTCAGTGAAAATTTTGATAACTCAAATTATACAAGTACTACGTTACATGGGGACACATTACTGTTATAGTGGTTGTGACATTTGTACTAGATGAGGACTTTTGTGCTAGGTGCTGAATGAAAACTGGGCTCAGTAGTGAGGAGAAATTAGATGTTAAGATCTGCCCCATAAAACAAAGGCAGAGGAATCTCACTGTAAGTGGTAAAAAGTGGTGAGAATTCCTTAGTGCAGTTCCAGAGATGAGGGAGGAATAGGAGGTGGATTTATGGTAGAATCATAGAATCGCAGAATGGTTCAGGTTGGAAGGGACCTTAGAGATCATCTTGTTCCAACCCCCCTGCCATGGGCAAGGACACCGTTCACTAGACGACGTTATCCAGCCTGGCTTTGAATACTTCCAGAGAGGGGGCATCCACAGATGAAGTTCTCACAGAGAAGTTCTCTGGGCAACCTGTTCCAGTGTCTTACCACCCTCACAGTGATTTAAAATAAATAAACAAATCCAGTAATTTATCTGAAGTAATTTTCTAATTTTACACACAGGAAACATAGATAAATGGATAGAGAGGCCATAAAAACAATCAACAGCAACAAAAAAAACCCACAGTAAAACACAAACTAAAGCCTGTCAAGGCTAGGATTATACTTTATCTTTTGGCTCCAAGTTTCTTGTGGTAACTAGATCATGTTTCATTCATCAGCATTGAGTGTTTTAGTCGCACCTTTTCTGACTACTTTATTTCTTCAAAATTATTGATCAACATAGATATCTTGAGTCAGTAGAGTTAATATAGTCTACATGCAGGGTTCTGTCTCCCTGAAAGTCTGCTGTTCCTAATTCCCAGATAAGGAGAAAGATATAAACACGATCATTATATGTTTTCCCATATTTAAGTGGTAGAATGAAATCTCAGCCTGTGTGAACGACATCTGCCCTTTGTAGAAACCTGAGTATTCAAAGAAAAGGTGGTGACTCTGCACAGTACAAGAAAAGAGACATTGCTTATGTATGAGCAATCACTCCAAATATTTATATGTTGTTCTTCTAAAACAAATAGTGCCAGCTGCGAGTTGTTTCTCCACAACCGTTTTCTTTCTTTCTTTTTTTTTCTGAAATCTTTTCATTCTATCCATAGTGCCTCAGATACTTTTGCCAAAAAGGTTTTTTATCTTTTTATTTTTCACAATAGGACTTAGAACAGTGTTGAAAGGTATTGTGGCTGGCACAGCCTGCAGGTGCTGTGAAGCTGAGTAGAATGCTTCAGCTCTTTTTCATTCTGTAATCTTGGCTTACAGTCAAAAAAAAATCCGAACCCACCCAAATATTTCAGCTTTTTTTTTTAATCATGAAATGGCTTTTGTGCCAAGAAGATACCTAGCTGGTTTCAAAGTGCTGTTTTCTAACATACCCAGATTTCCAGGTTATTTATTTTTCAAGAGCTATGGTAGACTTTTGATCTCTGGACATCATGTATCTCTCCACAAACAAAGAAAAATATATATAGGTTTTCTGTAATCGCCTCATTCTGCGATTGCAACGTGCTGACAGGGAGGACACTGTTGTATTAGCCAGATGAAGATTTGGAATCTTCTTGGGTTCTTATGACTGCAACTTTTCATCAGTACACTCCAGGATCTTTATTTTTCCTCATATTTCCAGTATCGCTTCAGGCTTCTGTCTAATGTTTATCAGATCTTGCTTAGTGTATGACCTTAAACACTTGGAGATGAACTCCTGAACTTGCCTGTTGCAAACCCTAGAATTATGGCAGCGATGCGAGAAGTCAGGAGCCAACTGAAAGTTCTGCTGCAGAAGTGAAATTCAGAACTGTGAGTATAACATGAATCCAAAGAGGTGTTTTAGTGAGAAAGCTTGGAAGCTGCAATCCTACCCTGTTAAGAAATGAAGCTGTGAATGTTGGTTGCTGTTATTATTGGCTAAATAACGGCATGTGTGAGGTGCTTGTGTGAGTGTGCAACAGGAAGCTTTAGTTGTGACCCGCTGTAGTAAAAGGAACATCGAATCTGTACTGAGAGGCCTCTGTGACAGAATGAGACTGAGATAACTGCACTTTGGTGCTATGATCATGCAAGAATGCTGCTGAGGCTGGCTGTAGACTCCTTGCTGGTTATTCTTAGAAAACACTGATGCACTTCGTATTTAGAACAGCCCTAGAGGCATACCTGTTCACCAAGGCAGCCTTTCACTTTCCAGTCTTCTCTCTTTTGATAACATAGATCCAAAAAGAAAGCCTCAGTCTCTCCTACCAGTGTTCTGATACTGCCTACCATAAATGTATTTTGGATTTGTCATCTGTTTGAACTCAGATTGAAAGCAGGCTTTTTGATAAAGCTTGGCAGAGCAGTTCTGAGACCACCTCATGAGACTGAATGTGTACAAGTCTATGGGGCCAGACAACGTGCATCCCAGGGTCCTGAAGGAGCTGGCTGATGTCATCACTTCCATTCATAAGAAAGAGAAGTAGGAATCAGGGAACTACAGGCCAATGAGCCTCACCTCTGTGCCTGGGAAGATCATGGAACAGATCCTCCTGGAAGACGTGTTAAGGCATATGAGGGATGAGCAGGTGATCCAAGACAGCCAGCATGGCTTCATCAAGGGAAGGTCATGTCTGATCAATCTGGTGGCCTTCTGTGATGGAATGACGGCATCAGTGGACAAAGGGAAGGTGACTGATGTCATCTACCTGGACTTCTGCAAGGCCTTTGACATGGTCCTTATCTCTAAGTTGGAGAGAGATGGATTTGAAGGGTAGACTGTTCAGTGGATAAGGAATTGGCTGGGAGGCCACAGGCAGGGGGTTGTGATAAATGGCTCTGTTTCCAGGAGGAGGCTGGTAACGAGTGGTATCCTCCAGGGGTCTGCCTTGAGACAAATGCTCTTTAACATCTTTATCAATGACATCGATGACAGAATTGAGTGCACCCTCAATAAGTTTGCTGACAACACCAAGCTGGGTGACCAAGCAGTGGACACAGAAGAGGGAAGGGATGCCATCCAGAGGAACTTCAACAAACTCGAAGGGTGGGCCCATGTTAACTTAATGAGGTTCAACAAAGCCAAGTGCAAGGTTTTGCACTTGGGTCAGTGTAATCCCAGATATGCATACAGACTGGGAGAATAACTCCTTGAGAGTAGCCTAGNACCAAGCAGTGGACACAGAAGAGGGAAGGGATGCCATCCAGAGGAACTTCAACAAACTCGAAGGGTGGGCCCATGTTAACTTAATGAGGTTCAACAAAGCCAAGTGCAAGGTTTTGCACTTGGGTCAGTGTAATCCCAGATATGCATACAGACTGGGAGAATAACTCCTTGAGAGTAGCCTAGCTGAGAAAGACCTGGGGGTCCTGGTGGACGAAAAACTGGACATGAGCCAGCAGTGTGCTCTTGCAGCTTAGAAGGCCAATGGTATCCTAGGCTCCATCAGGAGAAGGGTTGCCAGCAGGGGCAGGGAAGTGATTGTCCCTCTCTACTCTGCCCTTGTGAGGCCGCATCTGGAGTACTGTGTCCAGGTCTGGGACCTCCAATACAGGAAAGAAGTGAAACTGTTGGAGAGGGTTCAGAGGAGGGTCACAAAGATGATCAGAGGGCTGGAGCACTTCTGCTACAAAGACAGGCTGAGAGAGCTGGGCTTGTTCAGCCTGGAGAAGAGAAGGCTGTGGGGAGATCTCATTGCAGCCTTCCAGAGTTTAAAGGGGGAACGGTTTTAAGCTGAAGGAGGGAAGGTTTAGATGAGATGTCAGGGGGAAGTTCTTTACTGAGAGAGTGGTGAGGTCCTGGCACAGCTGCCCCGAGAGATTGTGGATGCCCCATCCCTGGAGGCATTCAAGGCCAGGTTGGATGGGGCTCTGGGCAGCCTGATCTAGTATTAGATCTGGAGGTTGGCAGCCCTGCCTGTGGCAAGGGGATGGAACTTGATGATCCTTGAGGTCCCTTCCAACACAAACTATTCTATGATTCTATTATATCTGGCTGGATTATGGGATTATCCTAAAACACAAAATGCTCCTCAAGTACCGTCACATATTATAATTATAAGCTATGTAAGCAAGGAGTATATCTGTAACATGCATTATAAATGAAGACAAGTATAACATTCCTTGTAACGTTTTGTTACTTTTTCTTTCCTTACTGTGGGAATGTTTTCTTTATTTCAGGCGAAATTCAGCCTGAACAGAAATAGGTGTGTATTGACTCTGAACTATTTCATTCTGTCATTACAATATACTTTTTGATATCATCCTAGATTATACATTGCTTCATCTCAAAAACTAAGCAAGGTTGAATCTATGTGGTATCTGGATGAATGCCTTCCAAGAAAAAGTATCACATAGGAAATAGCATTGGTGATCCAAGAAAGAATTACAACTCTTCAGATTTAAAGTATTTCAGAAATAATAAATCAAATCTTTTATATTGTGAAGAGGTGAAAAGGCTGAGTCATTCTCTTTGGTATGAACCGTAAGGGTTTTTTTGTTTGTTTTGTTCTGGTGTTGTGGGATTTTATTTTATTTTATTTTGTTGCAAACCTCTCTCTCATATGAATCATGCTAAACTGTTCTACAGTTACCCCTTAGCAACCTTAATCTACTTGAGTCTCTTTCAGGTGTTTGTAGTGTAGAATGTATTTGGTCATATCTCTCTTGACTGCCACCCTTGCTGCCAGTGTTCCAACACATTATGGTTCCTTCATGGCACAGTGGGAGCAGAAAATGATGTGTATAGCTAACTCACTGCTTAAATGATCTGAGTAGTAAAGGCAGATGGCTTTTTAATATGAATCACCTGTGTTGGAGAAAATATTTCTGTTTTTTAAAAAAATTGCTAGTGGGGAAATTACTTGATAGCTCTGAGGAGGAGTGGAGAATATGGATCAAGATGCATGGGGTGCTCAGGGAATGAGATTCTAAATCTAAAAGGGAATCAACTTTGAACTATTTCTTTTTCATTAAAATTACTGTTTCTCATCAACTTTCATATTTGCGTCAAATGGTAGACATGAAGATGAAAGGCTTACCCACACCTGCAAAGCAAGCCAACGATCAGTACATATTATTTTCCTAGTTTCCTCGCATTGCTATTTTGAAAAACAGTTGTTTTTTTTCCCTTTTTCTGTGTGTTTTTAGGAGAGAAGGTTTGTTTTACTGAATTAAAAAACAAGTACATGTCCCATTACGTAAGTTAAATACATCTACACCAACAGGGACCCTCTCTTCAACATAGGCTTTGCAAGGCCTACTACAGTGGTCAAAATCTTGTTGTGATCTCTTTATGCCAGGGAGACAATACGGATTGGGCCAAACTGAGACTGATTTCAGAAGTAATTTAACTGAATTTGGATTACAGACTTGCTTGGTCCAATGCATCGTGTTTGCCCAGAGGATGATTCAGAGCGGGTGGATTGCCCAGAGGGACATCAGTAGGCTGGAGCAATGTGCCTGCAGGAAAGTCATAATGTTCAACAATGTGGAATGCTATGTCCTGCAACAGGGGAAGAATAATCCCTGACACTGGTACATCCTGGGGGCTGTCTGTCTGGAAAGCTGATTGGAAGAAAGGGACATGAGGTTCCTGGAGGTCACAAAGTTGAATCGAAGTCAGCAGTGTGCCTTTGTAGCAAAGGAAGCTGACAGCCTCCTGGTCTGTGTGAGGGAGAATATTACCAGCAGCCCACAGGAAGTGATCTTTCTCCTTACTCAGTGCTGCTGAGACCCTACCTGGAGTGCTGTGTCCAGTGCTGATCCAAGAGAGACGTGGTCCTCTTGGAGCTAGTCCAGTGAGGGAACATGAAGTTGATTAAGGGGCTGAAGCATCTCACGTGAGAAGAAGCTGAGTGCTGGAACTCTTCAGTCTGCAGAGAAGGCTCAGGGGGATCATATCCATGTATATAAAAGTCATTTGCAGGGGGTGCAAGGAAGATGAAGTCGGACTTTTATCAGTGTTGCTCAGTATTGAGACAAGAGGTAATAGGACAAAATGAAACACTAGAAAGTACATTTTAGCAGAAGAAAAAACTCTTTTTACATTGAAGGTGGTCAAATACTGGAACAGGATGCCCAGAGAAGTGGAATCTCCATCATGACTGGGTAATGTCCTGATCTAGCTGGCTCTAATTTGAACAAGAGGGTTGGACCAAAAGAACTTCTGAGGATTCTCTTTTAAGCTCCACTGTTCTGTGATACTATGTAGCTGTCTGTACCTAACAGGACTGTATAAACAGGTGGAGAAAGCTAACTGCCATACTTCGCATTCCTCAGAAAATGAAGGTCAGCAGAGTGACCTTTTGAGAAGAAAATATAGAGCCTAAAAGCCTTTTGAAATCTAGAGGTTGTTCATTTGTCAAATCCTCTGCCTGAGAGAAGTGGCAGAAGTCACATACCTTGTAACTTCTATCAGTTGAGACAATCCCTTCAAGAATAGTTGTAGAGATCAAGCCTATTTTGGCACAAAGGTGGACTGCACAGGTCTCTGCCTGTGCAGGCAAAGATCTGTGATTCAGATATTGCAACATAAAGGAACACGTTACTAAAGCAGCATGTGTTCTTTGGAAGTAATAGTATATGACAGTGACTCAAAATTGTAGTTTAAATTTACTAGCAGAAAGAGAAAAGTCATCAAGAGGAGGCATCTCACTTTGTGCCATTGGTACCTGGAACAGTTTGAGCTGGTGCTTATGTTCTAGATCATTTGAGAGATTTATCTGGGAGCTGGCTGGGGTCTGCTGCTGGGCATCAGTCAGCTGGTAGTGAGCAATTGTGTTTTGCATCACTCTCTCTTGCATCTCTTTGGTTACATGTGCTTGTTTTCTTATTAAACTGTGTTTAGCTCATTCAGCTAGGGATGGGAGAGAGAGAGAGAGGGAGAGATCAAGAGAGCAAGTGGCTGTGTGGTGCCTAGCTGCTTACCCCAGCAGTGGTTAAAACATAACAGTGAGGCACAGGAAAGCAAAATGTGTGAAGCTAGGTTTTCTAGTCTAGTTGTGCTTTTCCAGGAGCTGAGAATGCTTACCAGTTCCTTACATTTTTTACCTGTAGAACCTGAAATTGGAGGTTTGTTGTTTTTGTTGCTGTTCATAACTTCAAATATGCCTAAAACGTTTAAAGCAATCAATCCCTTTCCAGAGTACTGTTTGCGTTCATCCAGCTACTGCAGCAAAAAAGGCATGAGCCTCAGATTTTATCGGGGAAGGTGTACTTCTGCTTATCTGCTGAAATAAATTATTAGGTTTTGCTGCATGTCCCTTCATTAATTTTTAATTAGTTGCTAGTCAGCTACTTAACTCAGTTCACTCTAGTTAATTAATGTGATAAGATACAATACCCTAATAGTCTTTGCTTACATACTTTTTAGTACAAATGATAGGAAACAACTTTGAGCACCTGTTCTCTGTAATCTGTACAAATACCAGAGAATTATCATTGCCTCTCAGAAATAACATTCACAGTGACATCTTTTTATGCCTTATTGCTGACTGATAGAAGCTCTTGTTATCACATTGCACAGGATGCTTTGGAAAATGCAGTCACTGTGACTGTGAACTATGGCTGAACTTTATACATCCAAAAGGCACGGCTTTAATTTGCTTGCAACCCCAACACATCTATCTAAATTCATATCCTGAAATGATGTAATGCAGAAGTGTCTCAAAACATTAATATATTGAATATCATTAAGGTGTCTGACATTTTGACCAGTATGAGAGGGAGAATAGCAGTTGCAGCTGGTGTGCAACTGTTGCTCTGGAAGAGCAGCTCCTACCAGATGTGAGCAAAGTGTGAAGAAACAAGTAAAATGAGGCTGTGAAAGTCAGTTGGTGCAGTATACTGTATGTGCTTTTACTGACGATTTCCATGGAACAAAAAAGAGCACGGTGATAGGAAGTGCAGCATTTTTCTTGATGGCAGGTGACAAGTGTGCTAAGAACAAACCCTCTTCTTAGAAGTATGAAGGTGTGGCTTTGCGCACACATACACACACAAGTCTTCATTTTATAGCTATGATAGATATGAGCACTACAGCTTCCTTGTGGGATGAAATAGTTCAGATAAAACAAAGACTTTCTTACAAAGTACATAAAACTTGCTAAGGGACTGCTACTGGTGAAGTCAGTGGGACTTTTTATGTGGTTTGTTGAAAGGCTGAAATCTTCAGAATAAAGAGAAAGAGGGGAAAAAAGAAGAAAGGATAAAAAAAAAAAATAACTTGAACATACCTTCATAGGATTTTCCCCTACAGCTTTTACTTGTGCAAGTATCTTCACTGATTTCCAAAGCTTACTCCATGAGGTAAAGCATTGTTTTTCAAAAAGCTTAGGTTGCAGTGCTAGTTTCTTAATCATTTTCAAACATAAAAGTATTTGGAAATAGATCTTTCTCTTGTTGAGGTAATGAAAAACACTTCTTACTTATTTCAAGGATCCTTTAATCTTTTCAAGGCCTTTTTAATTAAAATGAATTTTTTAGTATTTGTACAGCACATTGAAAGTACACAGAGCTACGCAAGTGCTAAGTGTTGTTCTTATTCACCTCATTATTATCTTTAACGTTTCCCATAAAACTAGCTATGACTTAGCAGTTAAGCTCCTCACTTCTCAAGGAAAATAAACATTAGAAAATTCTTTGACTTTTTTTTTTTAATTAAGGCACAGTAAATTAATACTGCTGCTGATTTCAGCAGCAGTGATATTCTATGAGCACCAACTGAACTGAAGCGGAGACCAACCGTAGCTTCCCTTTAAGAAACTGTGCACCTATGAGTTGCCATGCTGAATTGGATCGTTGTCCTGCTGTTTACAAGCATGGGCACATAAAAATGCTCTGTTGTCTTTATGCTCACTACCATTGTACACTACACATGTTAACTGATACATCCTTGGAAAATAATAGCTGCCTACCTAACCTATACTGGTGTCAGTGACAACAAGAGGAATAGAGAATAGGAAAGTCAAAAGTGGAAGATCCTTCCTGCAAGGCATTTGTGTTATCCCTGTGCGTATGTGTTTCAAGGATGGGGCACTTCATCTAACACTGTTACAGTAAATTGTACTCTGTACAACTGCAAGATACCAGTAGTAGTTGAAAATCAGATACGAAGTTTCTATGCTGGGCTGAGTAATCCTTGCTTTAAATCAGATGTGTGTAGACTTCAGCATTTTGGAAGAGATTTTGAGGCGTTTTAGGAAAATGATCTGATTTTGTTGAGAGTGGGTACAACTTTAACTGATTTCTTGTGTAATCAGAACCTTACAGGTTTCCTAAAATACACACCCTGCTAGCTTTCCTCCTGAATAGCAATAGTAATAAAAGTGTACAACTAAATATGTCTTCAAATCTATCTTTTTCTGGTTGTATATACTCTCTCAAAGTTTTGATTTAAAATAGACTTTTATACAGGGTATTATGAATTAATAAAAGTGGAATCAGATGATTGTGATAGTGGAAATTACACACCCCTAAAATAAATGCTGCATGGCATTACATAGGCTGCAACAAAACTTGTCTGGCTCTTAGTCATCTTTTGGTTTGGTTGTAACAGAAGGAATTTCTTTCATTATACCTTACATAGTGTACTGGGCAGTAGGATATTTTAGCCCTTGGAGTTTTTAAAACAAATATATTGTGACAGATTGGATATAGTCTGGTTTTTATTTCTGAAATTAATAGTGCTAATCTTACCCATAAGCAGTGAAGATGAAGTTCTTTATTCACTTGTAATGAGACTTTGTAAAGAGAATCACATAAAATCTTTGTAAGTTTCTTGGTATTTTAGGCATAAGGGAATAAGAGGCCACTGCATAGATAACTCACAAGAAATAGCCCAAGGTATTCCTATAATCAAAACTTACAGGTGAATGGCATTCATTTATGTATTGGATGTATTATTACTGTTAGTAATATCTGACACTTGCACAGGATCTTTACTCTGAAGATATAAAGAGCTCACTTAAGTTTCATTAAAACCTACGTGTGGTATAACTCTTAAGGTAAAACACATATATATACACACACATATGGAAGCCATGGCAGAGGTTTTCAGTGGTTTATTTAAAAGCACACAGCAAGTTTCTTGCTGAGTGTGTTGGGTTTTTTTGACTCCACCACCAAAAGGATTCTTATGATAGAAGGGGAATTATCCTTATCTTTCTGAATCTGTTTCCTTTCAAATCTTGTTAGGATAAAATGAAGACTAATGTTCTTGGGTTCGTGCTTGTTGCAGCTGTTGAAATGGCCCATCATACTGAACCTATGAACGAGCAGCTTTCATCATCTGTAATGACCTTACATTTCCCAAGAGGAGGCTAGCTGCTTGGAAATTTTTTACTTCTTAAAGTTAGGAAGGTAGCATACAACAGACAACACAACAGGTATTTAGGCTAATTTAAACAGCAAAACACATTTACTCAGAGCAAAGGGCACGGTGAAGGGAAACAAACAAAGCACTGTACCTGTGCTAAATTTCTTTTTAAGACAAAATTGTTGATTTTTTTTTTGATGGTTTGTTAGATTTTTGTTTATACTCATTGAATTGTTTCATTTTATATGCCTGCTTTTCTGGGCTTAATTAAATTAAATTAAATTAAATTAGTAAGATCTTCTTTTCTTTTTCCCCTATCACTGGCCAGCACTTTTTTGTTGCAGCATCAAGTGAATAAGACCCAAGGATCAAACTTGACATTTTTCTATTTATTTCTGGCTGAAGTGATGCTTTGATTTGATAAGATTTGTAGAGAGGTTGATTGAAATAAAAACAACTATAGGATCCTGGAATTAAAGTCTTGGTTGCTATATGACTGTGTAAATTGCTGAGTTACTCTGGGCTTCCACTCCCTTCTCCAATTCTTTCCTTCAATGTTTTCTTTTTAAATTGAAGTCCTTCAAGGCAGAGATAATCAATAATATACTGTAACGTAAAGATTAGTATAGTTGATTATATAACCTAAACTTCATATTTAATACTGAAATGCATAGACCATAAAGAAATGGGTACAAGTAGTTACCTTAATGTGGACATTGGAAGAAAATGAATGGAACAAACTGTTGGATAGCGCAAATGTCACATGGTTCTGATCATGTAGAAACTGAACTCCGAAAGAACCACACTTTTACAAGGCTTCCTAGGTCTAAATAACTTCTAATGAAAGTAGGGTAATGGGATTAAAAAGAATTTTAAAAATAACTTGAAGTAAGAATGGAGAAGTTAAATTTCACTGGGATCAAAACAAATGTTTGAATAAAGCTGCACTCTCAATGAGCCTGAAGCATGTCAGCAGAGTAGAAGACAAAGCATGCTTTTAGCTCATAGTACATAGTTCTACTGTTTGTGTTTTTCAGTTAGTATCCTCTGTAACTTCCATATTACCTGTGTAAATACAATTCAGAAATGTAAGAAGTGCTGTTTTCCATGTAAAATTGAAATCTTAATGAAAAGAAGGGGATATTTTTGGAGAAATGACTGACTTCAAATATTTTCCTCAATTTCATATGTCACCAGAGGTCTAGAAAGTACTCTAAGGAAAAAAAAGTCGTGTAGCTTTGTACATACTTGACATCCCACTATAGGAAATACAGTGGACATTTCCTACATTATCATCTAAATGGTTTTAGAATGATAAAATTATCTTTTTGTAATGTAGGAGAGAAAAGTTCTGTATAAACCATCCTTCATTCCAGCATGGAAGATAGGGGGGAGGTTGGGGAGAGTGTAGGTGAAGAGATCATGAGCAGGTGTTCTGAACAGCTTAGGAAAAAGCTAGAGTCCTGGGGCTAATGCAGACTTTGAGGAATATTGTGTAATTGTGTCCCCTGTACATTTAACAGATTTTAATAAAGAACGTAGGAAACTGAAGGAATTAATTCAAGAAATGCAGGCCTGAAAGCAAGCAGTTTACAAGGAGCTTTGGACAACTGCAAAATGATTTAACCCAAAGAACTGTATTTTCTCTCATGAATACAGAAAATGTCAGAGTGAAAAAAGAAGCTTTGGCCTTCTATCTTTGGTATAAGAAGTTCCCTGTCCTTACCAAGAAAGGTGAAATCCACAGGCTCCTTACTATCTCAGTCAGTAAGGTGTAGGTATTGTCATTGTACCCAAAGATGTGAAGATAAACATTTTGCCTGCAAACACATTGGTGGCATACAAATGACAATGCTAGAGTGTGTGACAAAACTATGAAAAGAAAGTTAGGCTGGATAATTGAATACTATTGGAAAAATAAAATGAAGAAAAAACAGCAAAAAAAACCCCAACAAAATAAATGCACATTTTTTTTTGAACTGAGAATGAGTGTATTTAATTGTATTTAACTGAGTTACTACTGAGAAAGAAGCCCCGGTGAAAATATTCATGGCTATCAGCTGAGATGGTCATTTCACCACAATTTCTTTTTGGCAAGATGGAAGGGGTTTGAACTGGACAAAGTGGTGTGTAAGGGCATGGGATGGTACTTTGTGAGATATTAAATATGTAACAGGGTAAAGAGCTGATTCACAGACTAAGAAACCTAGGAAGTGGGCAGCTGATATCGACCTCAGAATGGCAATGGCATTCTGGAAAGTTTATTGCTTACATTTATAGCATAGACCGGATTAATCTAACAGTAAAACACCTTGTTTGTATGTTTTTAAAACACCTAGTTAATTATTTTTACTAGTACATTAAGCTGAAGAAAAAGATGAGAATAGTGCCACTTCAATATCAAACGCTAAATAGGATGATGATAAAATCACAGAATTCTAATGACTCTCTTCAACACCCACTGCTTCCTAGACTTTTTTAATGCTTACAGCATATAGTTTCTAATCTCAAAAACCTAGGAGGCACACCTTGAAAAGGAGCCATCCTCTTGGAAAGGCAAGCTGCTGCATAGCTTACTGTCATTGCAAAGCTCTTAATTTTTTTGTTGTTCCAAATGCTTTCACATGCCGCACCATTTGGAGCAAACTGCCCTAAATATTCCATTCATTTCCAAAGCACAGCAATTTTTATATTAGAATCTCCACAAGGAGGTACTGTGATTGCCTTTATTCTTTGAGCTAGATGTATTCTGATACAGACTGGCAGCCTCAGCTCTCAATTCAAATAAGATCTGAACTTTATAATGGTCTTAATTTGGGATGAAAAGGTTGAATAATGGGATTCAAGTTCAATGAAATAGGATTCTTGGCAGTTCTTGCTTCTGACTGAACTGGAAATACAAACATAAGAACATTTATTATGGTATTTCAGCATTTCGGCTTCCACTCCTGCACAGAAAGTTATTCATGGAGGAAAGAACTTTAAAATGCATCAGGATATGAAGGAGGGAGATGGAAAGTTTGAGCTGTGGATAGCTATCATCAGTGACTGAAGTTCAATACAAGCGTGGGACAATAATTGCAGGAGAATGCACCTTTTTTAATTTTACTGAAATACACTGGATTAGCTTATCCAGAGGTTTCAGTTGAAGAAAAATGCCAATGAAACCTTAACAAGAAAAAGGAAATGGCTGAGAAGCTAAGAAATCTGATGCTGGAGGACTTTCCTAGAACTTTGAATTTACCCTAAAACAGTTTGTACCTAGAAAGCAAGATCTTAATAAAATTTTACCCTCACACAAGTCTCTCTGGTGCTTTAGATGGATGAAAATACATTAACATCATAACTTAGAGAGAGTCATATGAGACCCTGCTATATATGTATCATTCATCTGGAGTATCATATGAGTGGAAGACTTTCAATTCTCTTGGAAGTTTGAGAAATTACTTACAGAAACTACAAGAAGATAAAGTTGTTCTGTTCTCACATTCAGTGTATATGAAGTCATTTTTCCTCTTCTTGTGCAGTATTCAGAGGGCTTATTGATTTTGCTTCTGAGATTCTGCTTCTGATGAAGTCCTCTGTTCTTATTCATAAATCAGCATTTCTGTTTTTCTTAAGAGAAACCACCTTATCTTTTAGGGTGGGTAGGCTGTTTTGCTTTGTTCCAAAATTAAGTCTGACTCAGCCAGGTGTGTTTTAGCATCAGGTTTGTTCACTGTATTTTATTGAAGCAAAGAGATTATTCTTGTTTTGCATAGAAATTTGGGGTTCATTAGCCAAGGGATGTGGGGAATTTTTCTAGCCTCAAAATTGTCACTATTACACACCCACACCCTCAAGTCAATTATTTCACTTTGCTGTCATACAGTGAATGCAAGCTCTTAGAAGGTGCCAGACTGACAGCTTTGAAGTCAGAACAGGTTTTGCAGAGGCATCAGCAGTCCCAGTTCTTGTGCACTTCTGTATTTCCGAACTGCAGTGGTTTGACTATAAGACAGCCACAGTTATACCTAGAATCTGGGTATAGTTTGCAGTCTCTTAAGATACTGTGTTTGTTCCCTACCCAGAAGTGCCCCAGCTATATAGCCTCTTTCTTCCTTAATTCATTTGATTACTGTCTTAGTCTGGAATCTATTGGACAAAATATCCTCCAACTGTACTGCTGCCTTGTGGACTCAGCGGGCAGTGAGACTGGCTTTGTTTTCGTGCTCCATGAAAACTGTCACTGGGAGCTGCAGCTGCTCCATGTGGGTAGCTTGTATTCTTGTTACCTGTAGTCGATCCCACAGCAGATAAACTAGAGACAGCAGGTCTTTCAGGTTATTAGATCAGCACTTTTCATAGCTGCCAGTTTCTTGGAACTTTCAGTAATGCAGAATAATGGCAGGGATAGAATGACCACCAAATCAAACAAAACTAAAGCTGATACAAAAGGTAGATAAATTAGGCAGCAAGGATATATTTAGTGTGCTCACCTTTGAAAGGCTGCTAAATGTCTTGCTGTAGAAAACAGAAGCAGCTTTAAGCAGGCAGAATGGGGCTGGATGCCAGCAGGATGAATGTTGCTCCATTCAGATGTGGTGCTGCGGCCTTGAGTGGCAGAGGCAGGCAGGGCCTGGTGTCTCTGCACCGCAAGTCATCCATCCAGGTATTACTGTGGCTTGTTGTAAAATTTTATTCTTAATTTAAGGCATTATTTCTTTAAGAAAATATGATGCTGATCCTAATAAAAAAGTAGAAATAGATATTCAGTCAACATCCCATGGCATTTTAAGTAAGGGAATTTTTGCTGAGACACAGGAGATTTTTCTCTTTGATGAAGAGAAAAAATGGTTTTGTAAGAGGGACATATTTTCGTTTGGTTGTAATAAACAAATTTTGCCCAGGGCCAGGGATGCAAGCATATAGCTAAGCTAAACTATCTCCTCCCCATCTCAAACCATATCACTATGCAGCTGTGCAATTCTCCAGGGGTAAGCTCATGCACACACTAACTAGCACTCAAACAAAAAGCTTCATTCTTTGATTTTGGCAGCGAAAGCAGTGAGAAGCAGCAAGGCAGACACACAGGTTGTGTGCAGTCCTTTGGGATGATTTCTCCCATGAGCCTCCTGGGGGTAGGACTGGAGAAGCAGTGTGCTGCCTGTCACCATTGAGTATCCTTTCCCAGCTGTGCTGCAAAGGGCAACTGTGTTCAAAATAGTCTTGCTTAGTCTGAGAAAACAAGGCTTAGTAATCAAAATACCAATCCAATCTTCTTGTTCTGGAGTCTAGGGTCTTGCATTTAAGTACCTAGATATGGTGAGATGGAGTGCTGTGGCAGCTTACACAGGGTAGTTCAGCCACAGAAATGTGAAGACCTGCACAAGCAATTGAAGGCTGTAAAATGCACCATCTGAGATGCAGAAAGTTCATATGGATCCAGTATAAAATGAGATCAGAGAACATGACCTCAGCAGCTGTAACTCCACCTCAAATTTCCTGTGTCTAGGCACAGTTATCAAAAGAGTTGCAGTAAACAAACTTGCTAGCTGCCCATGCCCTAGTCTTCATGCTACTGTGGTTAAAACTGGGAAGAAACATGAATCTATGCATGGATATGGTTTTGATGGCTCTGATTTCTATAAACATTGCAGAATATGAACATCTATACTGATACTGTTGACTTTAGCAACGTACAAGGTCTAGTAACAGTGAATGCTTTGATATTGTTGGCTTTGCTCATTCCACCTTGACAAATTATGGATGATATGTTTAATTTCCCATTACTGAACCTGACTGCTCCTTAGATTACGGGAGGACTTTTATTTTCTTTTTCTGGTGGAGAACTGAGGTACATTGTAGGGCTGTGCCCAAATAATATAGGAAGGTATGGCAGAGCAGGTAACTGAAATGAGCTTTAACAGAAACTTATCTTGATTCTTCCATGCGTTATCTTCATCCCTGCCAAAACCTGCCTCATGTGTCAAATCCATCCAGTTTTCCTTCAAGAGAGCAAAGGCTCTCTCAATGCCTCAAGGTCTGAAATATCTAGCATTTCCTTCTTCCTTCATGAAGGTCTGCAGGAAAACAAGAGACTGTTGATGGAGTATATGCTGCAGATAAATTTTTGTACTTGTCTTTCAAAAAAGATGTAGAGTGGTTTTCTCTGTATTTTCGGTGTCTGAGAGAAATAAACACAGAGATGAATTGTTTCAGCTTTGAAAGAGAGAAGTGATAACAATACGAAGAGGTAGGGATTAAGCTCTCATTCTCCATTGAAGGCTGCGGTACTCTATCAAGCTTGGAAGCAGTGCTTGTGTCCTGCAGGGACAGACTGCTTCTGTAGGCAGCAGTGGCAAAAAGTGTCTATTTACACTTTTATTTAGTCAGAAGATTTTTGTCCTTGTGGTTGGATTAGGTAACTATGAGCACCTCTTGACTGAAGCTCTCAAACACACAGTCTGGGGTAGTTTTGTTTAATTCAATATGCACAGTCTGCCTCAAAGGCAAGGAAGGTGACAGCATAAATATGAAATGGCATCTCAAACTAGTGCTCCATCAGCTTCCTGTTCAGCTTCCAATGCACTTCAAAGCTCCATAGCTGTCTGGTCTCCAGCTGTCTTACAAACAACCTCTTCACCCACAAAGCACTCTGTGGGTAGGGGCAGTTGTTTCACAGGAACTCAGAATACATTGTGTTCTCAGCGTAGGTTCTTGCCTGACTTTACCTCCAGGGAACAGGAAGAGCCTGAGCTGGACTGTCCTCAGTGCTGTTTGCAAACTGTTCTCAGAAACAATGGCTGATGATTCATCTGGCATCATCACCAGCAATCCTCAAGCCTGCCTTTTAATGAACCTTCCAAAATAAAGAATGGGGACCTTCCCAGACAGAACCATGTATGTTTTAGTGATGGATCTACAGAAGAGCAATCTAGGTTTAAGAGTGTAATCAAGTGATTACAAAGGCTTGCCTGAGGTCAGACAGTAAGCTAGTTTAGCAGCTCAGGGGACCTTGTCCCTGTGTTGTGCTCACTTGACAAGAGCACACTGACTCATCCATGTGTGGAGATGTATAAATACCTGCTTATAACAAGTTTTTGCAAGTTTTAGTAATAAAGCCAAATCTGTGAGGTTGCAATCCTATCTATGGCAGCACAACACAGTTATCACCGACATTCTGACTTACAAATTGTTACAGTTTGAGAAAGAAACTCAATTCCTTTTTTTGTTTAGGCTAGTAATACAAAAGGTCACTGGTTTAATGTGCATAACCTTTAAAAGTTATTTCTTTGAGTAAACATTTGCTGGAAGATATCCTGTCTGAGTGGTATCTTTTGCAAATGCCTGATATTGTGCTACCTAAACAAACTTTTCTTTGGAAACAGGAGACAAAATATGGGGTGGCCTTTCTAGAGGTATGCATCCTAACATAGTGGCAGCCCAAGTGATACTGCAATACACTAAAGTAAAAGACCTGAGAATAGAGAAGAATGATGGTGTTTTCCTTCTACAGTTGCTAGCACTGGAAGGACAGCTATGACTGATGAAGATTAAGGCATGTTAATGAAGGAAGCTTGTACTATTCAACAAGGATGTGAGTGGACAGAGGTTAGACATCATGTAGACATCATGCTGGCATCTTTGGAAGGGAAATTTTCTGGTGAAGAGAGCTGCATAGCACCTATGGAAGATGTCCACTCAAAAACAAAAACAAAATTATGGATGTCTGCAACAGGAACTAAATGTAATATTTATCTAAGGAAGTCAAAAAAAACCTATTGTGGCTACTACTTTGGCTACTGTATCCCCCAAAACAATAATCATGTGGAAAGAGGACTAAATGTTGGGGGAAAAGGTGAAACAAAGATAAGTGAATGAACAAAAAAGCCTTCAGCATGGGGCTGCAAGGGAAGCTTGTGGTTATTAAGACACAAATTTTCATGAACTTTTAGCCAAAAATGACTAGTGTATGTAAATAATTATCATAGGGGAATATTAAAGTCCTGGAAGCTCAGCTGATTAACAGCATTTAAGATGTAACACTATTTTTAATAGGGGAACTAATTATTTTCTTTTTTTCATATCTTCTTCTCTTGCACATTGGTAAATGAAGTCAATTCTGAGCATTTACTTAGGTTTCTTTAAATACCAAGAAGGCAACAAAAGATATTTATACATGTTGTACCTAATGGAGGTGGAAGAAAAATGTACATACATATGCCCTTTCTTGGGATGCATCACCTCACACACCTTCCCAGAAAAGACAAAAGGGCAAAGAAAAAAAACAGCCATGAGAAAAAAAACATCCACAATAGAAGCCTGCGTGGCGTTGTC
This sequence comes from Penelope pileata, assembly GCA_013396635.1. Classification (NCBI taxonomy): domain Eukaryota; kingdom Metazoa; phylum Chordata; class Aves; order Galliformes; family Cracidae; genus Penelope; species Penelope pileata. The sequence continues at coordinate 161,667 of WBMW01002608.1, forward strand.
ACCTTCCACGTCATATGAAAATACCTTTTCCAAAATTTGAAAGCATTTCTTAAGAGCAGTCAGAAGTGTATTGTTTTTTTTTTCTTTTTCCTTTTCAAAGCAAAGCAACGTTCCACCCTTGCTGTCTGTCTCTCTTTTTTCTCTCTTAAAAAAAAAAAAAAGTTTTGAGAATTTCACTTTTCTATTCACTGCAGTCCTGGCCAAAGTAAAGCCCTCTTTTACATTGACGTCAAGATCTTTACTAAGATTAGGGTTTCATTTCTCTATTGCAGCAATTAGCCAGGGAATGTATAAAAGGCTTCAGGGAAGCATGCTAGAACTCCAGAGGGGAAGGCACTTTGCACCATAGGCAGATAGCAAGAGAGAGGGCGAGAGGAGGAAGGCAGGAACAGAAAGAGGAGGGGGGGGGGAGAGAGGGAAAAAGAGAGGGAGGGAGGAAGGAACAGAAAGTTTATATGTGCATAAACCTTTTTTAAAAAAAGTATTGTTGCACCTGGTAGCTAGCTTTACTGACTCAGAAATGAGAGATCTGTTCGGTACTTAAATAGCTGAGAGACAATGGGATAGTGCTGGAAAGTTAACAATTAACAATCTCAGCTTAAATTTTGTAACTGCAGCGAACTGGAAACACAGCTGCCTCTCTCTTCAACAAAATCAGGTCTCCTGGTTGAGGGAAGGATTTTTGTTAACATCTTAGTTTCTGAAAATTGAGTAGCTCCGAGTTGAATGAATATCATGCAGTCATGGTTTTAACCAGCCTGCTCATATTTAACCATCTCTGCTCATTTTAAGGAGAGAGACGGAGAGAGGCTAATGAAGCTTTTAAAATGCTTTTTACTTCTATAAATGAGAGCGCAGGGCAAAAAAGGGAGCTGAAGTCATCCGACAGAAGAGAAGCAGCAAGGAAGATGGGTCTGCTAAGTGTGGATTTGCTGATCACGCTTCAGATCTTGCCGGTCTTTTTCTCCAATTGCCTCTTCCTTGCGCTGTATGACTCTGTGATCCTCCTGAAGCACATGGTGCTGTTTCTGAGCCGCTCCAAGTCTGCGCGCGGTGAGTGGCGGAGGATGCTGACCTCGGAGGGGCTGCGCTGCGTCTGGAACAGCTTCCTCCTGGACGCCTACAAGCAGGTGGGTACGGGCACAGCACCGGCAGGTTTGGGTGGGCAAACTGTGGTAAGCGTCCCTGTTGCCAATGGAGAAGGGAAGGGAATGACGGCGTGCGCTGCACAGCGTCTCCTATTTGAAGTTACTGTTTAGTGGGAGAGCTGAAAGGAGCGGTGCTTGCAGTTTGGGGCTAAGGAGGCTGGAGAGCTGCTGGCTCTTCTCTGCCACTCACTGTCTGTGTAGCCATGGCCACATCACTTAGCTGTGCCTCAGTTTCCCCACCAGTACAAATAATAATCTGAATGTTTATAAAGTAGTTATAGATCTGCACATAAGAATAATTGTACAATGTTCTAAATGCTTTTAAAATTGTCATTTAATTGTCATGTGAGATTCTCAGAGATTACACAAAGACTGCTTCCTGAGATAGAGCTCTAGCTTCATAGATGTTTTCTATGTAATGTAGAATTGTTTTAATTAGCGTAAAGGATAAAAATGAATCTTTGTCACTACCCTGGCATTTTCTCTCACTCGTATATTAATTTTTGGTTTGGAGGAAGCATCCAGGTAACAGTAAAACTGCGCATGGTGTGAAACAGCGAGCCTTTTTTCCTCATGAAAGCGGTGACAGAGGGACATGTCAGAGATTAAAAATGAACTTGACTGACTGAGGGACAGCTGCCTGGTGATTTAAGCTAATAACGCTAATAGCAGTTATGCAATGTGTATTTTTATTCCTTTAACGTTTTGTACAAACATTATCCATTGGTACTGCCCAGGTCTCATGAGGTAGTTATAATTCCCTTTTATAGGTTGAAAAGGTGGACCCAAAAAAGATGAAATTTCTTACACAGGCCACCCAGCTGGTAAGTAGAAGAGCTGGATTCATAGCCCTGTGGCTTCCAAAACAGTGCTTAGTCTGTTAATGTGTTGTCTTATTTAGACCATCTAATTTAACACACCTCATGTGATGTCATGAGGTCATAGGTGTCCTATCCAAATGATAGCTCTGCGTCTTTTGAAATAATTATTTTTGTGTCCCCTAGCCCCAGAGACCCCTTTCACATCCTCTGAGTGACTTTTGTGTTTGCTCGTGCCTAGAGATGTGAAGAGTTGGTGCTGTTGGTGATTGCTGGCTTTGTGATACAGAATACAAGCTGCTTAGCTTGAAACCAAAGCCACAGAGACATTAATTTTTAGTATAAGACAAATATAAATAACATTAGTCTTTGCCAAATGGGTCAACCTCTTATTGCCATGCTAGGAATCAGCCACTTGGCTATCCAAATAAAGTAATCCTGCATACTGAAGTTCACTATTCTCCCATCCCTTCTAGTTTCTTGTTTTAGTCTTTTCACAGACATTAAGCAAATTTTTGGGTGGCCTTGTTAAATGGGCTGGTGAACGCTATTGTTCCCATTTTACAGACTAGGTAAGACAGGACAGTTAATGCATGACTCCATCAAAGCTCACAAGGAAGTTAGCAGCACAGCTCTGAAACAGCCAAATTTCCACTTCCCAGAATTTTGACTTGTGTGTGGCCCAGGTTCTGCAGAAGGTGTGGAGCTGTAGGGAGCCAGCCACATATCCATGAAATATCTTCAATCTCATTTTACTTAAAATTATACTTTTCCTAAAGTCATACTTTACAGTTTCCTCAGTACTGTTGATGTCAACTTCAGAAGATACAGGTAGCTTCTTTTTGCTATTTTTGGTGTTGGCAATGAAATGTGTACCTTGGACTTAGCTATCTTTTTTGTCACCATTAAATGACCTAGATTGTTCAGGCCAATCTGACTCTGCAGTACCTAGAATAAATTCAGCAGAAACGTGTATAAATGTAACCAGATTTTCTCACCTTGTTCTAAAAAGGCTAAACATGACAGATATCCTTAAGACAAAACAAATTGACTGACAAATAAAGGAAGGGTTCATTTTTCTTTACAGAATTATGGACCACAAAGCTAGAAAATTATTGGAAAATACTGATTGTCACAGAGAGTTAGATAATTGTAGAAATCAAATTATAGAGGTAAACTGAAGGAAGAGAGTAATCACATCCATGGTATTGGTAGAGGTGAAAAGTCATAAAATATGCACTGTTTTATGGCATAGGAATTTTAAAAGCATGAGAAATAGCAAAATATATTAAAGATTGTCCTACAAAGCATCTTTTTCCTTAAGGTATCCTTTTCTAAATCCTGAATGAGACCATCTAGTGGTCGTATCTTAATCTTAGCCAATTAGTGAAGGTGGGAAATGAAAATATTATGCAATCAAGTTACCAAAAAGCAAAGGAAAATGCAGTCTCTATCATAACTGTGGTTGGTTATTGCTCCAGTTTTCCAGCTGAAGCCAGGTATTAGCAAAATACTTAAGCAGATGCTTAAACTCATTCCATTCAGGAGTATTTATGACACAATCACAGGTTTTCAGCTAGAATAGCGGAAGTGAAGACAGATGAGGTAGACCAAAGCTTGGCAGAAGCTTTGCCAGTAAGCAGAAGACTGGATCAGAGCAGCCACTATACTTGGTTGTACTATGTTTTGTGTCACTGACACAGAGCTCTTCCTGAGAACGTTTCACAGCATATTGCATAAAAGTATTTCATGTACTATTTATATTCACAGGAAAATTTACTGGAAGCCATTCCAGAAAAAATCAGTGGGTAAATACTGGGTTCTAGATTAAAAGTAGATTTATTCTAAGGAAAGAGCTCTGTCTCGAAAGCACACAGAACTAAGTGATTTTGTTTAGAGACTGGTGTAACAAGAGATGATCTAGGAATAGCAAAAGTAGAGTATATTTGAAAAAAAAGAGTCTGATGGACTTTCTTTTCTAGAAAAACTTATTAATGTCTTACCCAAATTTGAACTTCATTTTGCTCTGCGTTTTGTTGTTAATAAGCATGGCTACACATGACTTTTTGGTTAAGGCACTTATTTAAGAGGCAAGATTGCTTAGCAACAGTCAAAGATTTTAATATCCTCAGTGGACAAACAATACACAGCTTGATGTTTTGTGTACAGAGTGTTTTCTGTCTTCTCTTTTAATGGCACATTATGTTTGATTTGTTTTCCCTACATTTTACTGTCCAACTGAAATCAAAGTGACCGATGTCTTGCTTATTTTTGTATGTGAATTATATCGAAGATTAATACATCTCTTTTTACTTTCCTAGATCTGAGTTCAGTATCTGTCACACTCAGTGTTGATATTGTCTACACTGCACCATCTTTATGATTTAAGGAACACCCTCCTACTGTTCTTTCCCAAGAGGCGAGCATGTCTTCCATTTATAACAAGGGAGTCTTTAGGATCAGATTAATTGTCATAAGAGAGATAAATAAATCTAGTAGACAAGCTACCCTAACTTTATATAACTAGAAGAGTGCAACTATTTTATTTAGATGTTATTTTTCTAATTTACTGCTATGCTTTGTCTATCTATAAAAACATGTGGATTGATTCCTGAAGAGCACATCACATATGTATGTGTGTGTAGGTATTTACACATTTGTATGCTTTTCTATGTATACAGATACACACACATGTGTATCTATATATACAAGGGTGGCTCCAAATGTACTGCCTTCTGTTTTATTCTGTTGACCCATGATGTCAGAAGCCTCTGCTGTGTGATAGAGGGCAGCAGAGGGGCAGTCTGACACAATGGCATTTGACATGCAAGTGCCAATGAAGTAAAGGTATGTCACTGAATTCCTCCATGACTTAAAAATGGCACCCTTTGACATTCATTGATACTTGCTGAATGTTTATGGAGACCCAACAGTGGATGTGAGCGCAGTGAGGCGGTGGTGGTGCGTTTCAGCAGTGGCAACAGCGACAGTGGGTCACCTCCTCTGGTGCAGATTTTTACAAGTGTGGCATGCGCACTCTTGTTCATCACTGGCAACAATGCACAGCTAATGGTGGTGACTGTGTTGAAAATCAGTGTTTTGTAGCTGAGAATTTTCTCTGTCAAGTAGTGATATTGTGATCTTTGTGCCTGTTGCAGTTTCCATAAAAATAAATAGGAGGCATTACTTTTGGAGCAAACTACATATGTGCATAGATATATGTACAAACACAACACATAGGCATACATAATTTGCTCTTTTGTGAGACAATCCACTTTCATTTATCTACATAAATTCACGTGTATATTCCTGTACATACATGTAGGTATGGATGCATGCTCATTCACTAAATACAGATTAAAAACAAAAGAGATTTTGGGAGTATGTTAGTGTGCCTTCTGCAAGAATTATATAGTTTCATCTGTACAAATGCAATGAAGCATCTGTTCTAGCCCACAGAATGTTTACGGAAAATGTCTTACAGTATTCCATAGGAAAAACTAGAGAAGTTCTGAAAAAATATTGAATTTACATTAATAGCTTTATTATTATTATTATTTATTTATTTTTAGTGCAGGAATTAATGCAATTTCTAGGATTCCAAAGGTGAGAAATTGTTATCCTAAGCTGCTTTTAAAAGAGGTATGGCAGTGCCCAGTGGTGAGGCATTGTGCTGGGAGCTTTTTCAGTAACAGATGCAAGCTTTTTGTTTTTGCAACGCAATTTCTATTTTTGGTCCCCAGCACAGACCTGTAAGGCTATCCTAGAGGAAACCTTCCTTTTCTGCACCTTAGCATGCTCTTTTTTTTGGAGGAGGACCTCTGCCAGGGATTTTTTCTCAGTGGCATCTTCCTGATGCAGCCACAGGCTTGGCAAGGCTGATATCTCCACTGTGGGATGGTGGCAGGTGTGTGTCTGTAGTTGTACAGCTTTTCATTGCCTTCAGAATGGGCCAGCAGCAAGTGCTAGCATGACAGGCCCAGCAGAGCGGGGGAAGTCTGGCCGAAGGTCCCTGCTTCAGAGCACAGGCCCACCTCTATTTCAGCAGCAAGCAGGCTAGTCCAGCAAACACCCAGTGCCCGGGCGGGCACAGTTAAATTACTTTTGGCTACTTCTGTCTATCTAACAGGTACATTTGTTCCTAAAAAATATCAAAAATTATGCAAAGGAACAGCAGAAAGGCATGATCTTTTACCTGCTCTTTTGCTGTTCAGTAACTCTATGCTTTTTGGTGAACTGTTTTTTAATTGAAAAAAAGACATAATTTCTACATTTTTTATTTGTATTTATTTTGTATGGCAAGGTAAGGAAGCATGTTCCTCTGCATTTGACAGTCATAAAGCAAAACTGTGAAATATATAAATGCTGTCCTAAAGAGAGAGTGTTGTGTAGTTTCAGAGTTTAAGGATAGTCATTGTGTGGTATTAAAAGCTTTTATCGGTTTTATGAAGTTCAGAGTTAGCAGAATTGTTTTCATTGACATTTTCAAATAAAAACAATCATGAAAGAAAGGAAAAACAATAAAAACAATCATGAAAGAAAGGAAAAACAAAACAGAACACAACCACAATTAAAACCTTTCCTGCAATGTTTGGAACATGAATTCAACAGGATTTGGGCTTGTCATTGTCATTATTATTAAAACATTGTCATTTTTATTAATATATAATCATGTTTGGTATAGCAGTGTTTAGGGACCAACCTAGATCAGGGACCCATTGTGCTAGGCGGCATCCTAAACAAGAGCAGCAGACAGTTTGTCCTGAGTTTACAGTTTAAACATTCAAGGCAGGTGAAGGGTAGGAAAAGGAATGCGATGACTCTCACTCTTGCATGGGGTCTCATCCTTCCCATTTTATTTTGAGGATCTAACTTAATTAATGCACCTCTGTGCAGTCTTCTGTTTTCATCCTTATGTAGGAAAAATCCCTCTTGAACTGACTGAAAAGACTGCTTGCCATTTTGTGAAACCTTTGTGAAGCCTTTACACTTTGGCTGTAAAAGCCACATGAAAATTAGCTAATATGCATCATCCAGGAAAAAGATCGCATCTGGTCCTTGCACCTCAGCTCTGCATCTCCAGCAAAACCACTACTCTGAATTCGCACAGTGCTAAAGCTGAGGAAAAAGAATGAATAATCCTTCAAAATAATGTCAAGTCTCCCTCATGTGTCTCTTACCCAGACAACTGCTGACTAACATGCCTGTCACTGAAGGCCTCTGGCGTCTGTGGGTGGGGTCCGTAATGGCAGCCAGCAGCCCACAGGTTGTCACTACGTCCCGGAGGCCACAGTGTCGCAGGCCGTGCTCCCATCCTTAGAGGATCATGAACTCTAGGGAAGATTGCTATAGGCTTTCTGATCAGAGGAACTAAAAATCTCCTTTTTCTTTATAAGAATGCAGGGCAAAAGGCTCTTTTATGCTTTCCCTTTGCCATGCATGCTCATTTCTGGGACTGGCAGTTTTTGAATAAGGAGAGCAGCATTTGACTAGTTATTTTTATCTGGACTGTGACCTTTTAATTTGTCTCCCACTTCCCTCCCTCTGCTTCATACACCTGATCCTAAATAAAGACTGGACTCTGGGAGAACTCTATTACCAAACTTCAATCTCTGCTCTCCAATTGGGTTCTCGAGTTTCTTAAAGCAAACTGCCACCTCCCCATGATAAATGACGAGTTCCCATTCCTGTACGCTACTCCAAACAATAGTCTCCTGTAATTTTTATCTACCGCAAAACTCTGTAAGGCATATAAGAAGAGAAAACAAAAATAATAATATGTATATTTCTGCAGCCAGAGTCTGATTATGATTTGGATGAAGCACTGAGAAATATTGGGCTGTTTGGAGGCTATGCTTAGCTGAATGGAATCAAATCAAAGGAAAGCATGGAATTTGAAAAAGAGCAAAAAGCTCCAGGGATTCAGTTCATAACCAACTGCTGGACTCCAGTCCCAAACACAGCATGTCTGTATTTAAATGTCTAATATCACAAACTGCTGATTGTCTGGCAGCACCTATTTTATTTAGGGGGTTGACACAGCCTGATAGGTCTGCCAAACTGTTTGGAAATCCCTCATGCAGGGGGTGAAAGCCATATTCCAGTGCACAGGATCCCAAGAGAGTTATGCTAAAGCTGATAAAAATGAAAAAAGAAAAGGCAAATGAGGAGGCAGTGCTTTCTGCGTGGGCCTTTTCCTCGTTCTCATGGAGCATGTACAACAAAGTTAGCAGGATGCACTATTTCTAGCCTGTGGTTTAGGAATAGTGCCTTCTTCCTTGCTCTTAAGTCTCCATTTTTCAGTCTGCATGCTAAAACAGCAGCAGCCTTGCTCCCTTTTACTCTGTGCAGACTCAGAGGAGGAGATGCAGTACCAAGGCTGTCAAGCAAACACAAAACTCGTCCTAACAATGCAAGTCACTGCTTTAGTATCAGGCTAGCTCCTGCTCTTGCTGGTGGTTGGGCTGGCTTGCACCACACGTGTCCTACAAGGACGGGCGACCTGGTTTCCACCTCAGCCTGCTGTCCAGAAGGCTCCAGCCCAATGCCTGCATCGTCACACACATAAGTACGTGATTATAGAAATGCTGGATTGCGTGTGAGGGATATTCTGCTGGTTTGTTTCTCAGAATATATATTTTGCCTGCCTTTGTGTAAGATTTCAAAAGCGGTTTGGCTGAATACATTGCTTTTTTGTTTGTTTTCTCATTGTGTTGATTTTCTTTTCCAAGAGCTATTTTTTCTTTCAATAAATAACAACAAAGAAGACAGCCAAGGCCCACAATGCAGATGATCAGCAAGGATGATATGTCAATCGGTTCCCGAGCCTGGTGAAATAAAGAGTCCCTTTGGGAGCGTCAGCGCTTCATCAGGACCAATTAGTGGAGATGCTGCTTATGTTTGAGCATTAACGACTGGGCAGGGCTGCTTTTTGGAGTGCCTGACACTGGCATGGAACAAGGCACCGACCTAATTACTCCTCTACAAGAGCAGAAAATGCCTTGTGAATGCCCTCTTGGCAAGGATGTCTCATTAAGGGGAAAACAAAACAGCATAAGCACTCCTAGAAACAATAATTAACACGATAGGTAACCTGCGGCCATGAGACTTACTTCGTGTCTGTGGGAAATGAAGAGAAACTGCTATAAGGTAGCAAAGGACATAGTTGTACCTTACTTCCCAGATCTATCTACTTTTTGGTCTATAAGAAATATGAGAGACGGAACACAAACTTGCATCGTTGGAGAACAATGAAATGGATTGTCATTATTGGAATCAATCTTAAAGAGTACTGGAAGGGCGTTCACATGTTGGTATTCAGTGGGTGTTGTTTTGTTAGTTTGTTCTTTCAGAGTTTGCAAACTTGCCTAGGAAAAGAAGCATTTGGTGAACCTGAGCAAAGAGTTGGTAATGAGCTTACAATATTTAGCCTCTCTTTCGGCATAAATATGATCAAGGAGCAGACTGTGGTTTCTCAGTTAGAGATTTCAGTGTTGGTTAGAGTATTTTCAGTCATAACAGTGTTGTTAAATAAAACCAGAAGAGTCAGAGGAACATCTTGCTCAAACATTTCTTGTCTCCTGAGCAACTCCGTGCATTGCTCAGTTTTAGTTGCTTCTGTCCGTTTTATTTTTCTTCTCTTTCAAAGAGTGCCAGCAAATATCAGGAATTAGAAGTGTGTTGCTTAATTGTGATTTATGAAACAAATCACAAGTAATTACTTCTTTTCCTTGACTGTTTGAGCACATGCTCTTGAATACCGAGGTCCATTATTCATCCCGTGAGTGGGTGCAGCACAGATACTTACATGTCAGGCTTTGCCCAAAAGACGTGTTTTGGACAACTCAGCTCTGAAAAATCAATTGGTTGGTAGTGTAAGAACAGCAAAGCTTTCTAGGTAAGGAGGATCTAGTGTTCATACAGATGTGCAGGTGCTACATTTTTTGGGATGTTTGCTTTTTTGGAAATTATCAACTTAAACTTGAAATTGTCTAGCTGGCTTGTGGATGAACGTAGCCCCCACGATGATTAGATCACCTACAGATGATCTTCACCTCTGTATTTTTCGCTCTTGTCTGGCCTTTACCTTACTTTCTGCCTTGCCTATCTTATTGCACAGAATGGTAGAGATAAATGATATGTTCAACAGTTCTGCAGGAGAGCATCTACTACCTGTAAAGGAGTAGGTGTCCTGTAGCAGCACCTCTTAAATGCTACAAGTTGAGTCTCTTGTAACATGGACAAACACAGCCTGAGAGTCTGAGCCTGCCTTTCTCTGGAGAGGTAATTTCTTCTACTGAGAAGAATCATAGAATCATAGAACTTGAGATGCAGCTTTTTTCTTTCCTTCAGTTTAAAAGAGAACCCACTCACAGAGCAGATCCTAGACTCAGCTATGTCAAACCTTGCTGGCTTCCAAAGGCAAATGAGCAGGAGGCTTTTCTTAACTGTTACCAGGGCTCTAGCAGATAGCACATGCTGCAGATACAGGGTTCACAGTGGCCATTGAGGGCTGTGCTTTCCTGCAGCAGCTCTTGCTCCCGTTGGCTGCACTGCAGCTCCAGCTGCACAGCTCCTGCATCCAAGGGTGTCATCACCATGTGCTTGGCCTGGAGACATTCACAAGCCTTGGGCGGTATTTATTTCCATGGTTCTCTCTCTTGCTGATTTCTCTGAGTGCATGGCACCACGTTTGTGTCTCAGTTTGTTCTATAGAAAATAACTGAAATGATGTTTATATCCTGTGCTAACATATTGTGGAACTTTCTCTGCAACTGTGAAGTCTGGCATCTTTAAGAGGAAGGTCTTACAAGATCTGCTTTGGTTAGACTCCATTTCTATTGCTATTCTGAGGAAATAATGCTGAGTCATGAACACAGATTTGCCCAGGGAAGTCAGGATTCTCAGGGGGAAATGCAGGATCCACTATCTACAATATACTTGCCTCTGTATCTGTGTCCAGCAGCAACCACATTGTATAAGTATTCAGCTGTAAACTCAGCTTCTTACTGTATCAGACTCATCAGAATACCCTACAATGTAATATAGAAGTGTACCCAATATCAGTAATTTATTCACTTTTTATGCAGTACTCATTCAGTGTTAATTTCTATTGATTTCATTTGGAGTGTAGCTTCAGAAGGAAGTGAATAAACTGAGGACTTCGGAATTTGGCCCGTATGTGTACTTAAAAGCAACACTTCTGAACATAATCAAATAGACAGGACACAGAAAGTCAGGGAAATATAAAAGGGTGATTCCATAGTTGTACTAGAGCTTGATGTTAAACGCAGCTACATACAAATTGTTGCAGCAGAGCTCATTAAAACTAATTGTCTTATATGGTAAGATTTTGTGGTCCTAAAGCAGTTATCAGCTAAAGATCTTGGAGCCCTCTGCAGGCTTCACCTTATTCTGACAGTCCCAACTGAGAGATACTATACTGTCTTCTTTCTATAGGAAGGGAAATTCGAATGGGCAAATGAATTTTCCACAATTGCCTGTTGAATCTGGATGATTTCTGCAGTTAGATCTGAGAACAGTTAACATTTACTTCATCCTACTTCAGCTGTCATAAAAACTTCTCCCTTTTCTTGCTGCTTTAGTCCAGTCTTCGAGAGAAGCACCGCAATAGAAGGAAATGTGTCACTTGATCACCAATTAAGTGGTTAGAAAACCCTCTCAGAGTGCGGTCATCAATGGTCCCCTGTCAAAACAGAATGATGTATCGAGTGTGCGTCTGCAGGGATCTCTCTTGTGTTTGTTACTCTGAGTATTTTAATTCCTGGACTGCAGGATGGAAGAGAACATTTAGACACAAAATCTTCAAACCTCTCAAAATCGTGAGGCACTGTATATGTTATGAAGATAAGGAATTAAATGCAGAATGATTTTGAAGAATTGGAAAAATGTTTTGGAAATACGGGAAGCTGCTCAGAGGAGTTAAGTTCAAAGCACTAGATTCAGGCTGGACGAGTGAAATACACAAATCCATGATGGGGAACAATTACAAAGGCAGAAAAAGAGTTCTAGGCATTATAACTGGTTACTAACTAACTCCTAGTCAATACTTTACTGGTTTTCCAAAACAATTATGATGGGAAAAGGAAACATCTGGAATGCATAAGCAAGTGTAACTTGTGAAACATATGAAGTAATTGTCACAGAAAAAGGTCAGAAGATATAGAAGGTAGTCTACTGGACAGCAAATTAGACTCTGTAAACACTTAAGGGTTGACAGGACTATGTGAATGGTGGACGGGACAAGACAGGTCTTGGAACCAATTTTCTAACTATAATGCAGCAGTATACCTGTCAGGAATGCCACATTTTCCTGCACTGTGAGCAGGTATGGACTAGATGAACTTTTTGACACTGCTTTTGATGATTTGAAAATCTTGAATCCCCATGCTAGTGTCCATGTGGGTAGTTGGCTGTACTATTTGAACAGGTAGCTATTGATTTGAATACGGCAATCATAAAGGATACTGAGCAAGAGGTCACACTAACTTTCTGTATTTTCATTTGTTTTGCTATCAGGTCAAACTGGGAGGAGAAGCCCCAAACTCCAGTGTAATCCACATAGCTAAGGACAATGATGGCAGCAGTAGCAGCTGGAAAAGTGTTGGCGGCAAGTGTGGAACCAAATGCCACCTTCTGGATTTTGCCAACTCTGAGCGGCCACTGGTGGTCAACTTTGGCTCAGCTACCTGACCACCGTTCACAAGCCAGCTGTCAGCCTTCAGCAAGCTGGTGGAAGAGTTCTCTGGTGTGGCTGACTTTCTGTTGGTCTACATTGATGAGGCTCATCCGTCAGATGGCTGGGCTGCCCCTGGAATCTCCCCCTCTTCGTTTGAAGTTAAGAAACACAGGAACCAGGAAGACCGATGCGCAGCTGCTCACCAGCTCCTGGAGCGCTTTTCCTTGCCACCTCAGTGCCAAGTGGTGGCTGACTGCATGGATAATAATGCCAATGTGGCCTATGGGGTTTCATTTGAGAGAGTGTGCATTGTGCAGAGACAAAAAATTGCCTACCTGGGAGGCAAAGGCCCCTTTTTCTACAATCTGCAGGAAGTTCGTCTTTGGCTGGAACAAAACTTCAGCAAAAGATGAAATCCATTCTTTACAGAAGATATGTCAACAGATCACCCTTTACACCTTTAAGGTGATATAAAAGGGAAAAAAAATAGAAAATGTAAGCTGGTTTGAATAAGGCCTTTCAGGTGATTGCAGGAGAACACATTTGATAACAAGGTCAAATGAACTTTAACTAGAAAAAGAAAACAAAGAACCAACTCCACGGAAACATTATTGTATGAAAGGAATCCCACTCCTGCACTCCCTGTGGGACAGAGAAGGCGAAGAGGCTCTTGCGAAAAGGTGCTGCTTGGTATGCAGGAAGAGTGGTGGGGTAAGATTTGTTTCCCGGAGGAACCCATCTCGTGAAGTGTCAGCCCTGGGGTGAGCTTGAAGTTTTGCTGCCTGGAAGACAATCCATGGAGAGACAATGCTATGCATTTCATCAACAGCACTTCTTTACTTTCCTGTGGCCAGTGCAAGCAATTTTGGAGGAGCCAGGGACTCGCAATTACTTTGCATACAAATGCAGTTGAGTGTGGCATTCCTCCTCTCTCAATAGAGATTTTCTCGTTCAGAGACTACAGGAACCACCATGCAATGCATCCTTCATGCAGATGGATGCTCAGATCAAGATTAAACATTGTATGCTGGTATTTGTACTCTCTATGGACACCTCTGCACAACATACTAACTATGTAATTCTATCCATATGTTTGCATCCAGCAGGGAGGCCTACACCTGCAGAGAAAGATACTAAAATATTTGAAGTCATACCAAAAAGAGAAAGGTGATTGAATAAGCCCATTATGATCTACCTTGCCAACTAAAAACTTGGACTATTTGTAACAACACAGCAAGAACCAGCTAGAAGTGGTATCACGAGGCAAAACTCAGCTGGTGCCAGCCCCTTGGTTCTCAGTGCTGACAGCAGCATACATTTATCAATATTCTCTGGTTCTCCTCTCTGTTTCTAACCCCTCTGTCTTTCTGTTCAACACTAAGCTTAAAGGTAACTTCATTATTAGATTTTAAAAAATAACTTATTTCTCTCTCTTTGGTTTTTATTTTTATTTGAGCTAATGACCGTACAGATGTATTTTGGGGATGGGGAATCTTATACACAACATACCTTACCTCATTGAAATGGAAACCTATCTTGTCCTTTACCCTGTTAAGTGTAGCCATGCTGATTTTTGCTATCTTAGATACGTGCAATTAGTTTATAGCTAGATTAGTTTAGCTGAAAGTTAAGTAGTTTGTGGCCTCAGGATTTATGAGCTGCACTTCTGCTCTTGGATGAGGTGGTAGTCTGTGTTTGTTTCACTCATGCTTTCAAGAGCCTTCTCAGAAAATCAGGGAGGACAAACTGTGTGAATCTACATAAGTGCAAAAGATGGCAGAATTTTCATAAGAGTGAGTTTGAGAAATAATTGTGTTTAAAGAGATGGTGTCAATTTAGAGTAGACATTAAACGTATGTGTTTTTAAAACTAAATGTTTTAATCAAGCCTGATGAAAGGGCATGTTTACAACGTGCTAACCTGTTAGAACTGAGAAGTGAAAATCTGTAAGAGGAGATAGACTATCCAAGCACTTTCTCAGCTTTAACAGGAACACAAAACAGATAAACAGGGTAAGTGGCAAAAATCAAATGAGTTCTTTTAATTTCTCATCCTGCCAATTATCAGGAAAATGATGTATTAGTACTAACACTTGAAAGAACAGAGAATGCATACATAAATATTTTAATTTTTAGAATGTTCCTTTACTGTTGCATATTTCTTCTTGCCTGGCTGGTGGTCAAGTTAGCCAGTACACAAGGCCTTTAGAAAGATATTTTCAAGTACAGATCTAAAATAATGACAGTAACATGAGTGACTTCTACAATATTCTGGTTCATACTTCCCTTTCTTATATTTATTCTTCACACTGTTAAAGATAGACAAACATGCTTCTACAATCTGGCAAAAAGTGTATCAGAAGAAGGGTATACAGGATGCTTTTCAGGCCTTCTGGTGAGCCTTGTTTCTCAGAAAGTGTGTTTGTTTACGTATGTGTGCATGCATACAAATGTACATTGTATATTTGTCTGTATGCAAACATATGCATACAAACATAAGTGGTGTCTAAGGCCAATAATAGTCATAATTCTGTCTTTCCATTCATTAATGTTACTGCAACTCATTGCTCAGTGTTACACATTTTCATGCCTAAATGTGATTGATATATAACTGAAATGTTTAAACCTAATACTATAAAAACATTAACATAGCCAAACTATGTGGTTTATTTAAACCAGTCTCCTGCCTCTGCCTCTGACACTTCAGGGGAAGGTGCAATAATTTATTCTGGGATTTTCATTATTTTCAGCCATTATTGTCTTGTTTAATGTGATTGCAGATGTCTCCTCATCCCTATGAGAGGCTGATCCAGAATTGAGAGATGTAAATATTTCCTGAGGTAGTGAATTTTAAAAACAAAACCCATCATGTTTAAAAACAAAGAAAAATAAAACAGAAAACCAAGTTTTTTTAGATTTGAATTAGCTGCTCAGATGCCACTCATCTCTTGCTCTCTTATGTTAAAATGGTATAAAAAGTAGTGGCCCCAATTTTTCTTCTGTATGTCAGTGCTTATATACTCCATATAGAAATTCATATATTGGTTTACATTTGGCTGATTGCTTCTTAAGTCAAACAGTAACTTGCATTCTTACATAGGTACATATTCTTTGCCTGTCTCTGAATCTCTTTTCTTTTTTCTACACTGTCCTTTTACTCAGGTGAGTAAAGATGTGAAGTTTAGTCCAAGTGAAAAAACTCATTAGTGTACCCAGCACAGCACCTTTTCCTTATTATAATCTTACTCACCTGAAACTTCATAAATCCAAAGCAAATCCTTATCCTTTGTAGAACTTTAACTAGCAAGTCTTTTCTTTCTGCCTTCTCTTCTCCACCATACGGATGAAATCTCAACTGTTTTTCTGGGAAATGCTAGCCAAAAGTTTAGCACAGCTGTTGAAACATACCTTTAGCACAGAGGAGGGAGTCTGAATCAGTAATGCAGTTAGGTAATACCCTTTTATATACCTAGAGTTACAGCTAGCTTTCAAGTCCGTTTTCTCCTTCCATTTGGATTTCTATTATTTTGTCTTAGTGCTGTATCTTGTTATTCACAGATGCCTGTTCCTTGCACAGTATAAAGGAATTATAAAATTGGCTGCTCTAAATGGGAAATCCACAAGGATTTTCCACAAGACAAAATACACAATAGCTTAATTTATGTCTTGGCAATGTGAATACCTTGTCCTGCCCAAAACGTAAAGATGGTTCAGCCTCACTGACTATCAAGATAGAAATACATTTTCTAAATCCTTAAATTGCCCCAGAAAATTTGCAGTCAGAAAGCAGGGGAAATATTTCAAAAACAAATAGAGGAAAAAAAATGTTCTGTAAGTGGATGGTAGATATACAAGGCCTTCAAGTTTTTGTTGACAAAATTGAAACATTTTGTAGGGAAGGTTTTAAATTAAACTTTACATGTTTTCTGTAGTTAATGAAAGAAGCAGATGTATATCAGTATCATGTAACTGTGGTTTATTTTGAATCCAGGAAGAAATTATGCTACCTTCTTAGCATTGTGTTTCCCCATTAGTCTAGTCTAATGTGAGGCTGGATTTGCTTTTGTCTCTTACTCCCACTATCTGAGGGCACTAAACCATATTACCTGAGGTGCTTCAGTGTGACATACATATTGAGAAGTAGATTGCCAAATAGGTGCCTGAAAGTATTCTGGAAGGGTAGCATACATAATAGAGACTCCAATACTGTGTCTCAGCATTAGTATGGGAAGTTTCCAGTACTTTTTCATTTTGAGCAAGGTAAATAGCTATTCTGAGCTATCATTCTACGTTGTTCTGTGTTTAGTATCATTATTTAGCACTGTATAAAATGAACATAAAACATTTTGTACAGATGAAAATGATAGCATTTTGCTGTTGCTTGTACAGACAATGACATAAATTTAAGACAGCAGGAAAACATGCCCTATCCTTTAAAAAGAAGGAAAGATATTCCAAAATATATTGTTGAATGACTGTCTGAACACTGAGAATGCAACTGTTTGTATGAAGGTGATCTTGGTGGGAAAATCCACAAAGCTTCTCAAAAAGGTATCAGTGACTCATCTAGGTGTATGTGGGGATGGAGGTTATGTTTCTGTATGTGTGTAAGTGGCTATTCTGTGATGTGGAGTATAGATTTAATGGTTTTTAAGACTTTCATTCAGTACTATAACCAAAGCAATGAGAGGTATCAGGTAGGGAATATTGGCCAGTTTTGTTCAACACTACACCGTGTCAGTGCTGGATCTATAATCAGTGAACTATGGGCCCAATTTTGAGGCTTCAAAGAAGAGGGATTGGGGTGAAACATGAATGCTTGTGTGTTTATGAAGAGCACTAACAAAAGAGTAATTGACTCAGTTGGTGTTCAGATGCTCTCACAGTGGCATTCCTCTGTGCACCTTAATGTCTGTGGTTGGAGCGGGGAGGTCTCTTTAGGGGCTGTTAATGAGATTGCTGTGGTGTACGTAGATGCCTATGCGTACTGATTACGTGTCATTGTTTAAATGTCAAAAATACGCTTTGTAGGAGAGCCAGCAAAATTTTGTTATAATATGGTGCTCCATGATATGTGCTTTCTAGATTTGTTTTACTTTTTTTCTCATATTATAATAAACTATAAACAAAAACATATCTCTTCTATGTCTTTTTATTCTTATATTGGTTATTAATATGCAGTGGAATCAACATTAGATCAGGAAATCTTAAAAAGATTTGATTGTAAGCAATATGAGCACCCCCCTTTATAAATGCTGGGACTTAAGTTTTCCTTACTTAATATTCGACTGCTGCTTGACTGTTAAGAAAGATAGGGAAGAGAAATTGAGATACTAGGACAACAATTGAGTCTGCACAGAATGACAGTGTCTCAAAAAAAAAAAAAATGCTTTAAGAAAGCATACCAATCCATATATAGCACCCAAAACTTAGTCAAATTTCTTGTGAACACAACTGTTATACATGCAGCTCCCATTTCAATGAGCATGAAAAAAATCCAAAAATTAACTGCACACATAGGTGAAAAATAAAATTAGAATCACAGCTGAATAGCTGTTACAGGTAAGAAAAATTCAAATGGAATAAAGTCCTGCAACTTCTGAAACAAACTAACCTCGTGCACATTTAGTTGTATTTTAGAAATTTTCTCCTCTTTGTCACCTTTGTTACAGTAAGATTTAAAGGATCCTATATCTGAAAACTACTTGTGGGCATAGGTAAGAAAGATAAAACAAACAAAAGATAAAGGCAAAAGCAAAAACATGGAAAATGTTACATCTCGGTGTCCTTAGCAGAAATGATCATTACAGTATACCGAGCATGCCTTTGCAACAACCGAACAAATGATCTCTTTAGAATATCCAGTTCAAGTTACAGAAATATTCCTCAAAATTACTGAAAGGAGACTTGGGTTATGTGAATATTCCTGTAATCTGGCCAGCAGATGTTATGACCTTTATATTAATTGTTCCTTTATGTCAATTTTTGCTATTCTGGGAACACCTTAAGTGAGCATCCTGTTCAAATCCTTAAGGCCTCACTACGTCACTTCACTAGAAAAGGAACATCCATTCTAGGTCATATATATAAAACATGTGAATACTTTGAAGATTTTAGTTTCTGCTAAGACATTGCCTATTAATTAAAATTAACAAAGAGTTAGCAAGAAGGAAAAAAAACCTCACTTTATAAATCAGTATTTCCCAGATTTTCATATGTATAAGATTTGCATTGTCTTTAAAAAAGCTGTTGTGATTTAGCAATTGGTTAGGTGTGCAGGTAAAAGGAGGAGAAGTTTTCTACAAACATTTTCTTCTCTAGGAGTTAGTCAGCCTTTGATGTCTTTTAACCCAGTTTCGTTCCCCTTATATCCTTCCTGTACCTGATTTCCTATCTCTTGCTCTTCTCAGCTCATAATGCTGATTGGTGATGATGGTGATGATTTTCCCACCATAGCCTTTGGATTTGTGGAGTTTATTTAAGGCTACAGATTAGTCAAGGACTTCATTTCATGTGTGAGCACATTTAAAATCTGTCAGTTGTCAGAAGGTCAAGTTAGACATGGGATGACACAACACTTAGTTCTGTTTACCTTGGTATATCCTCAGTGTGCCACTGGCTTTGTTCTCACAGATTGTTTTTCACATGCCAGCCTGAAGAGCTAAGCACTGGGTTTCTGGGCAGACAGTAACAGCAGGAACAAGTATTTAGCTTCCTGCAAACTGCAAGGGAGCAAACATTCAGATTTTAATTTCAACCCTGGCTACCAGAGTTCATCTCTCCCCACGTCTGTCAGCAGTTACTAAAAACTCATGAAGCTGACACTCCAGCCTTGCACAGGGTGAAGGTCTGAGTGCTGGGAGTGCCATACACTAGATCTGGCCAGATGTCTTATGAGACAAATCTTTTTGAGGTTTGCTCACAGACTCACAGGAAATTAGATCAATCCCTCCAAACCAGAAAGTGGTGGACTGTGCTTGTAAATGAAAAGCGCTTGCTTGATGAGAAGAGAAAGTCTTGTAGCTGCTCTCACTATGGAAGGAGCAGCAGATTCTTAGCAGCTACAGATGTTCTCTCCAGTGATCCTTGAAGATCTTTACAGATGGATTTAATGTCACTGTGTGGGGTTCATCATTTCACAGTTCTAAAACTGTCCGCAGAATTTCACCTAAATACTGAACGCATCTGATGGAAAATAGCACCACTTTGCCACGAGTGCTTCCAGAACATCTGAAAGTACTTGAAAAGCCAGATGTACTTCTCCACCACAGAAAACAGCTGGGCTGGATGTAAACATCATAACTGCTCTTTCAGGATATTTCTCTTGCCTGTCACCAACACCTGTATACCTCATTATAATGTTGCTTCTCTGTTGCACAGTACTACGGCAAACTGTCCAGCATCACACCTAATTCCTCCTGTACAGATTGCAATGTCCCTTTAATGCATACTGCATGATGCTGATGCTGAGCTGACTGAAAGGTCAGGTCACTGTGGGTATTACTGGACAGATATCTGTGAGACAGTAGTTCAACAAGTTTTCCCAGCACTTTTTTCAGCAGTGAGTCACTGGAACAGGTCACCCAGAGAAGCTGTGGATGCCCCATCCATGGAGGCGTTCATTCAAGGCCAGGTTGGACGCGTTCCTGGGCAGTCTGATCCAGAGGGTGGCAGCCCTGCCCATAGTAGGGAGTTGGAAGTGGATGGTCTTTAAGGTCCGTTTCAACCCAAGCCATTCTATGATTCTATGATATTTATGACAATCTCCAGGAGGCCTCCATTTCCATTTACCTGTACCTTTTATGGGATTTCGAGTAGCTGAAATAAAACTTTAAAGGACACAATTTTCTTCAGGTTTCAGAAACTCTGTAACTGTGACAAAGCCAGAAAATGCTCCTTGTGGTTTATGACAGATGTTTAGACTTGTTTCTGTGAGTTTTAAAAAAAAGGAGAAAAACAGTTGTAAGCTCAGTATCATAGTCCATGCCAATATCAGGCAAAAGGCGGATTTTAAGGGCACAGAACAGTCCTTCAAACCCCATAAAGTTTCCCTTACAATCATTCTCCTTGTTCGGGAAGCAGATCACCACTCCTTGAGATGAGGCATTCTGGAGTGGCCCACTGGATACTATGAAATCTTTTTCCTTTAAAGGATAAAATTTTGCCAGAACTGACCAGAGCAACAGCAGAAAAACAAATGGACCATGAGAACTAGGTATGTTTCCATTCCCAGACTGGCTGTGGAGGAGGATTTTCCTGCTGCATTTATGCTGTTTTAATCAAATTCATGCTTTCTCCTGCTAGAGAAGCGAATGGGCTGCTTCAGTGATTTAAACATTTACTGTGCCAGAGTACAGAGCCTGGGCCAATTGAATCATTTTAGCTTTTCTTTTTTTTTTTCTTTCCATTTGTTTGAGGCCAGGTAAATAGATATTGTAAGGCATTACTGAGATCATTGCTGTCTGGATCATTACCCAGAATACCATCTGCCAGTATTTTTTCAGGCTTTCTTCTATTAAAATGTCATTAGATTGCCTCTGATGTTCATTTGTGGACAGCAGATAAATCAGTCCATTTGACAGATAAATAGGAAACCAATTAACTATTTTTTAATTGTCTATTACCATGCATTGTCACTTATGATATATTTAATCACCAATAAGATTTTAATTAAGTATATCTTAAATCTGTTTGTTTTGCCAATTAAAGAAAAAAATAGAATACATCACTCAATAGGGCTTTGAGTTTACCGTAGGCTTATTTTCACATTGACATACAATAAGGAATGCAGTTTTAAAGTACGTTGTATTAACACGTTACATGTATATAGGTTTATTGATACGTAGAGAACAAGAACTATTAGTAAAATTGGTGGTACTTGAATTCAGAAGTGAAATTAAGAAGTAGTAGTTATATTAACAAAAAGGAAACATCATCTAAAAATCTTTTGTATGCCTTTGTTGGAATAAATAATTTGGATATAGTAGGCAACTAATTCTAATATATAGGATATTCCTTTTTAAGTGTGCGTGTATGCTTAATCTGCATAATTTTCAGTTTTAGCAGAATGAAAGAAAACAACGTTACGTTGAAGATTTAAAGATCATTGTATATCACCCTTTTTTTAGTTTTAGTATCTTAGTGAGTTGAAAAATGCTATGGAGAGGCCTGAGGGTAGCTCTGCTGGAAATTCAATCACAGTTCATACAAGATCACACTACTCAGCTTGCTTTCTCCATCCTGGCAGCCTGAACCAGAGATGTTCATGAGTCACCACAGAATGCAACAATCCGTAGCTCCTTCAGGGCATTATGCAAATCTACAAATAATTCCGTCATGTGATTAACATTTCTTAAGGATTTATGAGCTTAAAAAATTAAATGTGGTTAACCTAAATACAACTGATATAATAGAACTTCACAGTTCATACTTTCCATTATTCATCACTCCCTTTTGAAATACAATCTTCTGTGATTTTCTTCTTTTTTTCTGAAACATTCCAGGCATGAACTAATCCTGAAGTTGTTCATTTTTTTGGTTATTGCTTTTATTTTTTGGTGGAAAATGTCATTTTGCTTAAGTTTTTTAGAATGTGGTGAAGAATGGACGTACATCCACATACAGACATGTTTTTTTTCCCGTAGAAAATAAAAAGATATATTATCAAACTCATACAAAAGGGGATTATCACACTTACACAAAAGAAGATGCCCATGTCAAGTATGACTGACATTAGTCACCTGATATGTTGTGCATCAAAACTATCAAGTAAGACTCTTCAGGAAAAATAATACTGTGGAAAACAAACATACAGTATTTGCCACAGACTAGGACTTTATCGTTTCTCTAAACATAAAGATGGAAGGACTGGATGTGCATGGAAGATGACTTCTTTAAAGCAAGTTTTTCAAAATAAGTCAGGACAAGTTAAAAGAATATTACCAAATAATATGTGCTACCCAATGTGTCTCTATTTTCAAAAGAGTGTTTTGAAGGGTAAAAATCAACCCCTGCTCCAGCCAAACTCTCATTAGGACTATCTAGCTATTTCAGTGGAGCATTGCTGAAACTTTTTTTTTGTGGTCTCCCTTCACCTCCAAGTAGGCAAATATAATTGCACTGCTCTGGAAAAGCACATTCTCTCATGAGTCTTTAAAAACACACATGATTTCTTTCCCACCCATCTTACATTTGTATGGCTGCTTTGCAGGTAGTCTATTTAGAGTGAAAACATATGTCTGTGTTTCTGGAAACATGCCAACACACCCCATGTAGGCAGGGTCTGCATGCTCCTAAGAGCATGTTCTGGCTGTGCCTGTAGTTGTGCCTGTTGGGGCACGTCCAGAAAGTATGCAGATCTGGGCTACATTGTGGATAAGTTTTCTTCTGTCCAGACAGCCACGTATAAATATATTTTGCAGAAATATGTGAATAACTTAATCATTTTCTTTGTTCTTCTGCATCAGTGTCAAGATGTCATGTTCTAGCTGTTCCTCTGCTGCTGTCAGTATATCGATGGCCTGTTAGCACCAAGGAAAGTAGCAATAAAGCACAGCTTGCACCCAGATGAAAGATTCAATGGCACCATAAAATAAACATTCTTAGTCCACATAAAATCTTTTCTTTCATCCAATGGATTAGGTTTGTGGCTAAATTAGAAGAAAGATAGGTCTTGAACACAAGCAGTTCCTAGGGAACAAAGAGACAGACAAGCTCTGAGGACTCCCTGCCACACATCATTCCTGCACATAAGGACAAAAGCTGTTCAACAGTCTTTTTACTGAGGGTGAGTGATCCCTCAGTAGATCAAAACCAAACCACCTGGATGTTTTGCAGCAATTAAACTAGCTGTTAAATTCCCGTATTCTGATTCCTATATTTTAATTCTGTAATTTTTACTATACTACTGAGCTGCTTCATGGGAAATATAGTCAATATTTATTGAAACTCCAAATATACAGAGAAATTCAGCAGTTCATAGACTTGCTTTGGTAAGATCTTATATTCAACTTATTTTCTTGTGCAGCAAGAAAGGAAAAAATCTGCCAGAGGAAATCTATCAAAGGGAAGAATATATTTATTCTATTTTTAAAAACTGTGTTACTTAAATGCCTAGATTTTCTCTGTTCATATTATTCCCTAGGGACTGCTAATTTAATTGTTTTTCCTACTCATTTGCAATGCAGATATTATTAGAAATCTCTCATTTTCTAATGCTTATTATTATTTTGCTGGATAAATATTAATGAGAACATTCAGTGTGATTATCTTTTATTTTTATAATGTTAACATTTAAATATTTTTTCCATGGCTTCTTTGTAAAACAATGCACATGATGAACCTGAAAGAAAAAAAATAAGGGAAAATTTAAATGTATTTCTGTAAAATTCCTCTAAAATTGTATTTTTTTTCTGACTTTGCCCTCTATCCAGGCATCTGGACAGAGGTTGGGGACTGTCTTGGGCAGAGTGACCATGAAATTGTAGAGCTCTCTATTCTTGGTGATGTCAGGAGGGTGACTAGCAAAACTGCTATCTTGGAGTTCCAGAGGGCAAACTTTGGCTTGTTCAAGAAACTTGTTGCAAGGGTCCCTTGGGAGTCACTCCTGAAGGGTAAAGGGGTCCAGGAAGCTTGGATGCTCCTCAAGACAGAAATCTTAAAGGCACAGGAACAGGCTGTCCCTGAGTCCTGTAAGGCAAGCCAGAGGGGAAGACGACTGGCGTGGATGAACCGGGAACTTTTGTTGAGACTCCAGGAGAAAAAGAGAGTCTATGTCCTCTGGAAGAAGGGACAGGCTACTTGGGGAGACTACAAAGAAGTTGCTAAGATATGCA